>JAPMOQ010057673.1:2952982-2997290 GCA_026543055.1 Argiope trifasciata
TAAATTCCGCAGTTTTTGTTGCTATTTATTGCTACTTTTGAGGCAGAATTAAAAGTTTGATACAAATATGGTACTACATGGAATTCTGTTGCATTTCTGTAAAAAAAGGATATCTAACAATGGTCCTTCCTCTATTTTAACTTTTTCTTGGCCAAAGATAAGTAAGATTCTCATTAAATTCATGAATCTTTGCATGAAATTATGTAGATTGGTATAGGCACAGGCAAATATTTCAATCAAATAAAAACTTAGATACTTCAGCTCCTTATCTCACGCATAATGGTGCATCTTAATCTGTTACTTTAATTAAATTTATCTAATAAACTAATGAATCACTTTTCTTAAGATAATCACAAATCAGAAAAGTATTTTTTGATCATAAAAAATGTCATTTTAAAGAGTTAAAGAATATTAGATTTCCTTAACATCTAATGAAGAGTTTTGAGATCCATAATTATTACTTATAATCAGTATTGGTAATAATCCAACGTAAGGTCTAAAATTTTATTAAGTATCCAACCAAATAAAATTTATGGCAAAGTAGCATTCTTTAAACTTATACCTGAATCATAAATTATATAGTGTCATTCAATAAACAGCATCTTGATTTTCCAAATGATACAAGGGAAAGAAAAAAATAAGAAACTAATTTTTTCATAGCAAATAAAGAATGTTTCTGATTTTTTTCACATCTGGTGTGGAATCCAAAAGGGTGTAAAAAATCGTTGGAGTGGTTTCCAATATTCTCGCATATTGTCTAATATACATGTATCCCTCCTATATCATATCATAAAATGGTGGAATTTAGGTTAGGCATTAAAATGTACAGTGGGCTTAAAATCTTATTTCACATAATACATCAGATTTGCGTACTTCATAATGCAATAAAAAACCTGTATCTGTGTATTATTAACAACATGGCGTTGGCAAAAATTAGTTTTGAAAACGTTCTTTAGCGGGGGATGCTAAGCGGTGGAATATGGTTAAGACACAATTATCAGAAAAATTGAATATGTGTTTTGGACATTTCTTTTTTGACAGATTGAAACCAAAAGTTGATATAGAACTACAATTGTCGTCACAAGCTCAGGTATAAAATTTTATTTATCTACGTTATTGCATTTTTAAGTTAGTTCATTCCCATGCATATGAAAGTACTGATTGAAAAATTGTCTAATTTATATATCTATATTTTTAAAGCTTTGCAGTTATCGTGTTCACTGGTGTTCGAAAAGTCGGACAGATAGATCTCTGTGAATGGATTTCGTTCAAACTTTTATAGAAATTCACAAATCTCTCGTAAAGATCGTGTACCAAATTTCATCAGTCTTACTCGAAGTTTTTTTTTATTATTATTTATGGTTCATAGATAGAGGGACGACAGATATAATTCCAAAAGTTTGTTTTTCGGACTCAGGAAGGACTGGAAACTTGGAAATTCATCTAAACTCTGAGTTGGAATTTTTTGATGATCACACTACTTTCTCTTTATATACTTAGTGTAAAAGAACGTAAAATTTGGAAATATTTGTCATTTATTGCTGCAAAGTAAAATTCAATATTCAGTAAAATTTCAATGTTATACTTCAACATTAGCAAAGAAAATCGCTTGATGGCTCATAAACAACGAACACAAACAGGAAGAATGAGCAATTGGCCGACTTTGAACAATAAGCTTCTTAAAATTTTGCAATTATAATACAAGATAGAAAATGTTCGCGATTATAATAAAGAATGCTGATTAATATATCAATATATTCTGTAAATTTAACACTAGGCATTACTGGTAGCATTAACATAACAGAGAACACATACAGGAAGAATGAACAACGTGCCGATTTTGAACAAAACAAGTTTCCTAAAATTTATATATGATGGAAAATGTTTGCGATTATAATATATGATATTTATTAATAGATTAACATATTTTGTAAATTCAACACTAGACATTAATGCTGCGCGTTTTTTATTTACAAATTACATGGCAAAGTGAGTAGATGAGAGATTAATAGGAAGAATATGATGGTCATTTCTATTTCAAAAATTGATCATGCTTCTATTATGAGGCAAGAAAGCAACAGCTTCTTTTTGAATATTAATAATGATAAATAAGTTATGAATACACAATAATAATAAATACAGTTTTGTTTAATTATATTCTCCATTTTCAATGTATTTCATACATAAATTTTAGAATAAACTTATAATTAGTAAACCATTCAATAATTATTTTTTATAATGTTTAAAGATCAGTGAAAAAAGCAGAAATGCCCGACACTTGATTATTTTGCCCTCCTTCTATTTCCTAAGAATCAGAAGACCCTCCTTCCTTTTCAACTTCTTTTGAAAATAAAAAGATAATGTAACTTAGTTTTAATATTTAAGCTACATTAAATATTTTAAATGGTATTAAAATATTCGCCTGTTTTATGCATAGCTTCATTTAATTATCCCCCCCCCCTGCCAAAAAAAGTTATTTTTGACTCTCATATCATGACCGGAAAATTGAAATAAGTTCCTTTAAATTAAATATTGAATAGGTACCGACTGATGATTTGTAACTTAATTACATATTTTCTAAACCTAACTTCCACTTAGAGAAATGTATTTTTTTAAATGTCTTATTTTATTTTGTCCTTACATTGTGCAAATATTTCGAAAGTCTTGAAAACAAAAATAATGTTTAATTAAAATATAAGAAAATTTTTTCATTTTATCTTGTTGAATGAAAATAAAAGTCTCGAGAGAGAACTCCAGAATTTCTTTGCTATGCTTGAGATTACTAAAACACTCAATAAATCTCTATGCTCATAATTAATCTCTATAACAGACTTGCTTTTTGAACTTCACAAGTTACTGTGACTGTGAATCCTAATATATTTAACGTTCAAATTTAAGCAAAATCAGATTTTATGCATTTGAATGTTGTACTAAATAAAACCTTCCTAAGTAAATATAAGAAAAACGTGAGTTACACTCATAGATTATAATCAAAGTCAACAAAAGTGATTATATAATGAATACAGATTATTATTTAATATGCAATATAAAAATATGCCAGTGATCTCTGTTTTTGAATCAAAAACAGAATAAAATTTATTGAAGTATTTTCTTCAATTAAATAAATAGAACTAAAAAATTAAAGTCACATGAGATAAATCAATCATAATTTTTTAAAATTATGGTTTTTTTCACCTCTTTGAAAAATAATCATGGAACTTAGTAAAAAGTATAGCAGAAATAATTCTTAGAATATTTTTAGAGTTTTGAAATCTGTCAAAATTTTTGAAATTAGATCGATAATGAACAAAACTTTTATTTAAAAGGTTCAGTCTTTCGCGTTAAATTTATAAGAAAAAAATATATAAAATTTCAAAAACTTTTTTATAAAATATTTTTAAATAAATACAACGATATGAGATTATTTCATTACATTTGCGTAATTCAAAATGTTACGATATAAGATAATTTCTGTTTAATAATTCAGTTTTTAAGAATGGTTGCATGATTTACAGTGTGAATAATTTACAGGCCTGATGGAATGTTTGACTTAGAATAGTGATATACTACTATGCAAGCATTTTATAATGCTGTTATCAATAAATTTTAGTAATATACTTCATTTACCACTTTTAAACTCATTCTTTAGATAATAGACAAATAAGTTGTTATTGTTAAATCAACCAGAGAGATTTTAGTCATTAGTAACAGTGTAATAAATCTTAATATGAGAAGGGGGAAACAGATTTTTTGCAATCAGCACCAAATAAACCTGTAGAATAAAATAACTTTGAAAAAATCTAGAGATTTATTTCTAAATTGATTACTTCCTTTCATAATCAAGTGAGAAACCAGAACAAAACACTTTCAACGCTGTCGACAAGATATATCGTCTTTCATGTACTTTCAGTAACATGTTTATGTGCGTTAAAATATGTCTGTTATGCTTTACTTCAAGGTATGTATTAGATACGTTGAACTTTCTAATACATATCTAAAGAATACATTTACTTTTTTCATCACGAGATATCTCGTCTGTAGCTTTGAACAATGTCAAAGGTATTACAAAATTAAGCGACGTACCTACTTTGTTAACATATGACAATTCTAGTAATTAACCCACATAAGTTAGTTTTGTGATAGTGTTAAAAGTCAGAAATATAATGAATATATTTAAACAAGTTCATAGAATTAAAAAAATTGTTTTTCTCTATTTGATGAGAAGTAAAATAAATTTATATGATGGTACTATAGCAGAAATAATAGATTTTATTATATTAAACAAATAGTTCAAATACATTTTTTCTTAGTTCCAAATAAAGATTTCACTTTTTTAAAAAAAAATTTCAATAGTTTGTTTCCTCGTAAATTAGTGAATCGGACAGTTAACATTACGTATAACAAGGGTCATTTTGGCCCTTCTGAGGAAACTTTAAGTTAATTTTCTTCAAGAAAATTGCCTTACTTTATGTGAATATTTTTAATTAATTAATTAATTTTACACATATTTGTAAAACATATAATCGCAAATCTTATCTTTTCCTTTTTTTTTTAGTTTCGGAGGAATGTATACAGTATACTTATTTTTGACGAAGGAGTCATTTTGATCATTGAATAAATATTATTGAGAATATATAAATATGTAATGACTTGTTAAGAAACACACATAGATATAAATAATAATTAAAGAAATTAGTATGTGCTAGTAAAGAGTGTATTTTTAAGAAGCAAGAAGCCGAAAGTCAGTCAAATAGAAGCTATTATAGGTTATTAGTAAGAAGGTATGTGAGTTAATGTTTTGGTAGAAAATGATGGTAGAAGATATATGGTATTGAAGAACTAGATCGGAAAAAACACTTTTTTTAGGAAATAAAAGGAAATATATTGAAAATATAAAAGTTTTTGCTACTTAAACTTCATAATAGATAGGTCAATTAATATTTTTCTGATTAAATACCATCCGGTCATAATTTTGACTCCTTTGGTAGAAATAAGTATAAGACAACTCATGGTAAACCTAGTGTCTCATACAATATTTGTTTTCATCTACAGGTGATAAATAATATCGTTATATAACTTTTCAGCAATACATACTCAATTTTCCAAATTTTACACCAAGGAAAAAAAAAATTTTTTTCACAACCTAAAAACTAATTGCTCTGACTTTTTTTTTATATACGGTATGATCATGAAACTACACATTCTTGGCTGATGTGAAAAAAAGTCAGAAATAATTATTGAATATGAATTTAAATCAAAATCATTATAAATATCAGTCATTATGAAATAAATATCATTATGAAAAATTTCGTTTTTCCTTGCTGGCAGAATTTCGAAAACTGAGATGCCACTTGTTAAACGACGATTTACGACATTAGTTAACATTTCAGAACAATCGATTTAATTATCGTTAGGCTTTGGAGTAATACAAAATAAGAATTTTTTAAGAAACTATTTAGCTTACTTATTAATCATTAATGAATTATTCCTTTTCGGGTGTTCGAGCACGTGCTAATTCTTAATTTTGTCTCAGATGCATTCTTAGGAGCCTAAATTATACTATGGTATTAACCTTACTGGTGGTGCGTTTATGAATTTTCTAGTGATGGAATGCGCGAAAGATTGCAAATCAAAGATATTGTTCAAATTAAATGCTTCATTTGTATCATTCACATTCCAGTTTGGTTATTTAAAATTATGATATAATTATCGTAATGAGGGTGTTCGTTTATTGAAACGTGGAATGAAATCTAGTTAAGAAAAAAGTTGAAATATAATGACTAAAGAAAATCAATGCAGATATTGAAAAAAATTTAATGGATCACTGAACAAAATAGTGTAACCTCAAATTATCTCATTTGATCCTCTTTCATCCTTGGATTCTCTGAAGTGTATTTTTTCCTCTAACAACATAATCGTCGAGATCCAAAAACGAATTAAAGGCCTGAAGTATAAAAATATCTCGGTAGTTTTCGCATTTGTACGTGGACATACGGGCATTTATGGAAATGAGCGGGCCGATTGGTTCGCAAAGGCTGTCACTAAGCAGAAAATCGACTTAACCGTTAAAATTCTTAAATCCTTTTACAGGAAGATTACGAGAGAAAACATGGTGGAGTTTTGGAATGAAAAATACCTCATTTCAAATAAAGGAAGCCTGACAAAAAAAATTCCCATCCATTAGTAAGAGATTGTCATGCCATCATTTTTATACAAGTTATGGAATAACCCAATTTCTCACTGGCCATGGCAACTTTAAAAGCTATCTATATAAATTTAACTTGTCTCCATCATTTACCTGTGATTATAATATTGGTGGCGCGGAAAATATTAAACATGTGCTCCTTCTGTGTTCCAAGTTTTCCAGAGCAAGACAGAATCTAAGACTGGCTCTCCAAGCCATTAATATAAAGTGGCCTCCAGATTTTCATCAACTTGTTTCCACCAGAAGTGCTCTTGAAAATTTTTGTAAATTTATTCTCGACACCTGTTAAATTTTCTTATTCTTAACTTATATTTTCTTATTTTAATCCTTAATAGCTGTTAAATTTTCTTATTTTCTATTTGTTATGTATTGAATACTTACTTCTGTAAGCCCTGTGGGAGGCTTTGTGGTGCACGGGTATTTTATAAATCCTTCAATAATAAAACATAAATTAAAAGATTTCGAAAAGATGAAATGAATAAATTTTGAAAAAGTGAATGTAGACACACTTCTGTTCGATTATTTATATTAATTTCCAATTGAAAATTTATCTATAACGACTTAGTCAAAGCATTTTATATATGCTCTTCTCATATCATAAATACACAAAAAACATAACAATGTGGAAACCCAAAGAAAGTGAGGAGGGTGGTAGGACGTTTCTGTCTGAGGGTTTATGATGTTATGTTTATTCAACTTTCATTTGCCTGCACGTTTTATTAAATTTTTCTGATCTTATAACTTTAAACAAACAATTCTTGAATATTGATAGATTTATTTCATGTGCCATGGAAATGGATCTAACGATTTAAATCAAATTTTATATTTAGATAAGGTTTTCCTTTTGAAATTTATACATACAAGTGAAATACCTTTCCTGAAGAAAAGCTATTTTACATTTAAAGAAAAAAAATTTTATTACTAAACATTGACATGTGGCTATACATGACCCGAATAAACGTATAAGAGATGGTATAGTGGTTAAGGCTTCGGATTCCTACACATGTTCTATTCCGCTGTTTGCAATTAATTTTCGCTTATAATTTTAAACGAGCCACGGGATAGGATTATATCTACAAGTTCAAAGAAAAAAATTTGGTTTTCCAAGGGCTTTTATAAAAAATATATGAATTTTTTAAAAATGTTAGCCGAAGCAGAAGGTCAACAAATTATAATGCTAGTTTAATGATGCTCTCTTAAGTGATATTAAATAACAGAAAAGAATTTATTTCTAAGATTAAACTAATATTTAAATTTCAGTAATTTTATCAAAGGTGATAAAATCATTGTACTAAAAATAAGAGAGTCAGTAATAAAAAAATGTTTGTGCGAAATAGTAATACTTGCAAAAATTTGCAAGTAATTTTTAAATATTATTACTAAAAGTAATTCTGAAAAAAAAAGGCTCACTAACACATACACATTGAAAATACCAGTGAATCACTCATTACAATACCTTGATTAAAATCTTTCAAGAACTTACCTTTATAAAATCTGCTTCTTAACGTATTTTTGAACTAATGAAGGAAATTACGATGATAAAATAAAGCCATTCCACGTAATATATTAAATAACAGAAAATAATTGATTTCTTAGTTTAAATATCAAAATAGATTTCAGTAATTTCATGAAAAATGCCAAAAAAATTTTTTTATGACAATGGTACTTAAATAAAGAAGCAACTAAGGGAAAAAATATTTATATGTAATAGTATTGCTGTAAATAATAATGTAAGGGAATATAGTAAGTAATACTGGGGAAAAAAATGGGGAAAATTTCTGAAAAAAAATGCTCGATTGCACATGCGCATTAGAGATTCCTGTGAGTGGTCCTTTATTACAATACCTTGATTAAACTCTCCCAACAACGTACCTTTACAAAATCTGCTTCCTAAAGTATTTTTGAATTAATGAAGGAAATTGCGATGATAAAATAGAGCCATTCTACGCAATATATTAACTTTATTAAAGCGTGCGGAATTCTTCACACTCTTCTTAATTTATTTTTAAAGGGTGAATAAAAAAAATGTGCTCCGCAGAATTTAGAAGGCAAAACCCAAACAAAAGAATGCGTTCTTTGTTTCTTAAAACAACTTTCTACACAAATAAGATAAAGAAAACAAGCAAGAAAAGTTGGGTATAGGAAAACAATCAAGAGATGAATGTGATAGAAATAATCTTTCCATTATGTCACACCATTACCCTGCTTAATGTGCTGTTCATTGGAGTTCAGTAAAGTTGAGAAGGGGGTTCCGTTCCCCCATACCGCAAAGCAGGCAGCCAGCCAAGTATTTTAGCTATGAGGATTAGTGTTAAACAAATGACTTGAATGTACAATTATAAGGGTCAGTACCTACGAATAATTCCTAGTAATATTTCAGGCGGGACTCTCAGCTCTAAGCTGCTCTTGCGAACTCCTTGAGTTCAAAATTAACTGCCTCATTTGTAGTCCGTAATTTACTGCAAGGGAGCGGAAAAGCTGTTTTTTTTTTCCTTCTTTCTTTTATTTATTATCCTTTCTCTGAGTTGCGGCACTTTTTGAATTTTTGTTTAACGAAACAAAAACTAAAATAATGCGAGAGCTCAGTCTGACTTAATGGTTTAAAAATGCCCAACTGAAATTCTCTGTGGCTGATGTTTACAGTCAGGGTTTGTGTCGACTTTTAAGATGAACGATTTTTGCAACAGATTAATAAGTTTCAAATGGTTCGCTTCCTGTAAAATATCGGCATAAAAAAAAAGAGTTTTTACGCTATCGATAAAAATATCAAATGATTTTAAAAAAATAATGATGGTTTGAATCTTATATCCTTAATGAATGTATTTTGTATATTTTTCTGTCATAATCAATAAATTTTTGTGGAGACCCATTGGGAATTTTTCGAATATTTAAAATCCTTCATTCAAGAAACTTTTTTTTAAGTTTCGTAATACAGTTGTGTATGTTTAGTTATGATATCACATTCTAATTCAATCCTAAAAAACTTATTTTAAAATTTAGGTTTTTTTCCTATGTATAGAATAAAATTAGGATTTAACGGAGTAAGAAGGGTAAAGGAACAACCATAAATTCGAAAGTTAGTCAAAATCCTATGAAAAAATTCAAAAACATGAAGATGCATTTTATGCGGCAATATATGATGCAAATTGGAAGCATTTAATGCACATAACATATTACTAAGAATTTAACACTTTGCACTAAATCATTTGAGAAAATCAAATAAAAAGATTAAGAAGAAAGTCAGCTTTTGTCAATTAAATTGAAAGTTTCTTAAATTTGTTATTTCTAAGTTTTTATTGAAATATTATACCTAATCATAGTTTCAAAATGGAAGACGGTATAAAAAAGATTATGGTGGATTGCGGTGTTAAGGTGGTTCAAACTTTTATTATTACAACAATTATTGAGGAAGTGGGTGTCCCAAAATTTTTTTTCAAGGCAAACATTATTACAGTTGCAATTTTTGTCACAGATATTAATTTTTTATACTGTGTTGTGAATATAAGTTAATAGTTTAAATACTAATGAAGGAATCAAATCATTTCTTTTAAGACAAATACAGTTGAAGGAAGAAAAAAGAATTCTTGAAATCTGCTTTACTACTCCCGGCAAGAAAAGTTGTTTGCTAAGGTGAAAAATTTTACGTTTTGACCATAATGCAACTAAATATGAATTAAACCACTTAATATAAAACATTAATATCTTAAACCCTTATTGTTACATTCAACTTCCAATATATATATTTTTTAATTCGCCCAAATTTTTTCATGTATTGCGCGACAGTAAAAAATTGGAAAAGAAATCATTAAATTAAAACCACTAAAATTTGGTTATATAATCTTTTGAAACCAGAAATTTTATAATGTTTGTAATAAATTCAAAATTATATCAAAGGATTTGATTCAATCATTATCACAAAAAAGTAATTTACACGAATATAACTATTTACAGTCCCTCTATTAAATAACATGAACTTCAGAAGCATGAAGATACTAATAACTTTTCCGGTGAAATATTTTTGATTCTGTACGAAGAGTACGTGCTGGTGATTTCATGAAAAAAAATGAAATCGTAGTTTACTTAACATCCATCATTATATGATTCTTAAGTGAAAGATTAAACTGAGCGCAAGGCCTGACTTAGCCTGATTGGGGTCAGGGGCAAAAACTTCTTTGGAGCCCCCTCTGCTTCACTACTTCAATAATGAGGGAGCATGCATAGAACTTGTCTATGGTATTTTTCTATTTGGAGGGGCCCTGGGTAACTGCCTCGTATGCCCCTGCCTGAATCAAGCCCTGGTTGAGCGTTTGAAAAAACTGCATATAATCACATAAACCACGTACTTTATAAAGTAATGGCATTGTTCATTTAAATATAAAGTCAGTAAAGTAAGTTAGAAATGTAAAGTAAATCAGTAGTAAATTTTTTATACGACAACCGTAAAATGAAATTTTGCTGCTATTCATATAAAAAAAAAATCCCTTGGTAAATAGATTTTGGTATCTTGGAAAATTCACAATTATCAGTGAAGTTGACAATTTTCAAAAAAAATTTTGATTATTTCCTTTATAAATATTTTGAAATTTTCGATTAAAAAATAATTAGATCCTAAACACAGAACAAATGCATTGAAAGATATTCCTTTAGAGAATAAGTCATTCATTAATGCACGCCTATTTTATTTTATCTTTTACCAAAATTACTTATTTTTGTATTCAAAAGAAATGCATGGATTCGAACAATTGCCTTATTGGGAAATTAATTCTAACAAATTTTTCTTATCAGGAGAGAAGGGAACCTTGAACCTTTTCAGTAAAGTCTCCTCAAAAGAATTTTAAAAGATATATTTTGTTTCGTTTTAAATTTCTCTTTTGTAAAATTTAAAAAAGCAGTATTTTGGGAAATAATTTTGTCTTAAAGTCCTAACGAATTCCAAAACATTTGAAAGAAACAATCGAATAGAATGGCATTGATCTTCGTCAACTATTTTTATAATAAACTAATAGTTTGACATAAAACTTTTGACCGACTTCATAAACAACTTTAGCCTTTCACCATAGGACTAGAAGGAGACTCAAACCTAGAGCAACAAAATCACAAGGACAAGAAGAATTGAGAATATCGTGTATCAAATAACAAATGAATTTATTTTTCTAGGTGCAAAATTTTCATCTTTGTAAAAAGTCACTCAAGTAATAAAAAGAGGGCACAACCATAAGATAGGACAAAGGAATACTGTTGAGAGAATACAAAGGAATACAAATTGAACTGAATTTTTTCTCTATTTTGTTATAATAGTTTAAGTTTTAATTTTTTTTTCATCAATGTAATTGGATATTTCAGTTCAAATATTGGCAAATATTCCCTTAATCACTTGAATCTATACTTTAATCTAAAAATTTAATAGCGTTAATTATTCATTCTTGTTTATGTATTTAAACTTCAAATTTAAGCTAGTAATCCATATATCTCAACCCCATACCACATCAACATCTAGTTTATTTTTATAATTCTGGACAAATAAAACTTGAAATAAGTTTAAATGAAATCGCATAAAATCGAAGAAAGAGTATTGACGAATATTTTAATTAATAAATTCAAAGAGTATGCAAATATTTGTCATACGGTATTTAAGAAAAAATAGAAACTACTTAAAATTTAAGAATAGGAATTACAGTGAAATTCAAAGTGAATACGTACTTTATTCATATTCAAATTCGAAATCTCTGAAGAAAGAGGAAATTTTCGGTGTTTTAAGACTTCATAGTTTCAGTTACTATAACCTAAGAGCTTTGAAAATTGTGAAAAATCTGAATTTTTTTTAAATATCAGAATATCTGAAATTAAAAATTATAATAATCTACATTTATTTTTCGGCAAAAAAAGAAATTATTTTGAAATCAGTTTGGAGCTAATTAACTCTAAATTATAAGCTAATTAGATTTTAAGAAAGTGTTTAAAGAAATCTAAGCTAAATTTAAAAAAATAACTCATATATTTATAAATGTGACAGTATAAACAAATAAATATAAAGGAAATAATTCTAAAAATACGCTAAATCATCGTAGAAACTTAGAGTTAAACTTTAAAAACACTCTAAATTACTAGTACTTACTAATACAGAAAGTAGAAAGTAAGATTTTTAACATTATGTTTTAACTCTTAATATTTAATTTATAATTTGTAATCATAAATAATGTGAAATCACAATATCATTTTCTCAAGACTAGATGGAACCACGAGTATTTAATCAATATTTAATTAAATCAATCAGCTGATAGTTAACTTCTGAAAATACGAAACTAATGTATTCAAAATTTGAAAACTCTAACAAATCAGTAATTGAGTGAATCTTTCATTCAACTTAATTTGTTTTAAGTTTTCGAAAAAAAAAAAAACCTCGACTGTAAGAAATGAAATACACCCAATGCTTATTAATATTTGAAAAAATACTAATCAAAACACAATTGCTCCCAGTAGTATTCTAGGAAACAATCTATATCAGCTCAAATATCTTTAAGACTTAGGATTCGAGATTTCTTTCATATTGCTCGTTTTCATGGATCAAAGTTAACAAAATGCAGAGCTTCAAAGAAAGAATATTTTACACTTCTTTATGACGTTTATTGAAGTTTAAATCCTATACATTGTTATTTATATTTAATCAGCTACCATTCATTATCTAAAAAAACATCACTTTTAAATTTTAAAACAAATTTAAGCTGAAATTAATTTTATGTAGGCTATTCACATTTTTTTATTTGCAAAAATATTTCCAAACAACTATGGAATAATTAATTTAAATCAATTTTTAATAGTATGGGTCACACTTTTTAGAAAAATCAAATTGAAAAATTTTGGATTTAAGAGCACGTCAGTAGTTTCATTTTTTTTTTATTCATCAACATTTATTTACATATATTATTCTAAAAATAATTCTTATTTCAGACGTATCAAAAAGAATTCTTAAATAAGTATTTTAAAATTATCTTTTTTTGCTTACAATGAATTAATACCTCATTTTGATATTTAGCAGTCTTTTATATAAGAGCTCTAAATATTTTTTCGCTTGGAAAAAAAGGAGGGAAAAAGTTTAGAAAGTTTTTTTCAGATAATTTTCTTAAATATCATAAGTACATACAAGGGGGTGGAAAAGAAGGCATGGCGCTCTAGGTATGAAAAAAGATTTAAAGGTTTCTCATAATAAAAGTGCTGAATATTTTAGTAGTACACGTTATATTAGAATTTCAAGTATTTATTAGATTCGCAAACTGGAAAGTCGAAGAGGATTTGCATTGCAGTCCTATTTTCTTGTAAGCATGTCAGTAATATAGTCTTTTCTCGAAAAAATGACAAAATTTCAAAAATAAATTGGAAATTATACAATAAAATTAAGCAAAATGATGCAAAGTATAATATATATAATATTTCATTTGTAATTTTTCTCTTGTGTCTGAATTTTCATTTACGAATATGAGATTTATTTTTGATTGACTATCACAAAATATCATATTTACTTATTGGTCAAGGCCTGGAATAGATGATAAACACGAATCAGAGGAAGAAAATTGTGAGTTGTATCCTTAAGTTGCGCCCATAAATTGTATTTATCAAAAGCTGGTAGATCTAAAACAATAAAAGACTTTCTGTTGTTTGACTGGCTGAGATAACTTTTTCTCGGTTTGTTTTCCAAAGAAAAACAAATGAACATGCAATTTTTAAAAAAATTAATAAAAGTTCCAATATATCCAAATTACAAAATAATACTCCGTATATCATTGATTTAAGTCCTTTCGGTAATGAGTTATTGTGTTTACATGCTGGCGAAAGTGCTGGCTGACAAATGCCCAATACTTTGACAGATTTGACAAACAATTTGATAAGAATCTCTGTTTTATATGCTAAACCTGTGTACTAAATTTTATCTGCCTAGCTCTATATTTTGGAGTTATTGAGTTCATTTGCAAACGAACAGCCACTCAGCCAGACTACCTATGGATGGATTTCACTAAAAATTTGATAGAAAATGTACAAATTTAGATGCTAATCTACGTACCAAATCACATACGTCTAGCTCATAGCGTTTAAAAGTTGCTTTCAGAAGCAGGTAGACGTAATGCCAAAAATGCATTACTAGTTCTGAAAGGTCTGAAACTTACAGATTCGTCAGAATTTTGATTTTAAAAAAATGATTACAACACTTTCTCTATTCTTCATACAAATGAAAAAAAAAAAAAAAAAAAAAAAAAAAACAGAGGGAAAGCCAGACACGTGATAATGTAATTGAACATGGAAATATTTGTCAGTATGAAGAAGTAAGCTATTCCCGATTTCCTTTCCTTCTTCAGATTGGTACCTCTATTGTTCACCATCATAACTAAGCCCATGGCCTCTAATTTCTGATTTTATTATCTACTAATTTGTTTATAAAATGACGTTTTGCAATTCATCATAGCTTTATTTTATGTTTAATTTGTGAAATCTGAACCTGTGAATATCTTTTTAATTGGTTCATCAATCTACTGCAGAGACTTTAGAAACCTTTTAGTTTGGTTTTTATACTATAATTTTCTGTTATTTTTTTCTTTCAATATGTTATGATTTCTCGGTCTAATTTTCAACATTTTTGGTATTTAGGTTATTGGTATAAAGTTTTTATCCATATCTAGAAACAAAATTATGCCTGTAAAAAGGAAGAAATTGTTTCAACGTCAAATCATATAATCATGATTTGCAAAATAAAAGGAAATAAGATTTCGTTGATAATAACATGACATAATTATTAAGACAGTTGTTGCAATGTCGAATAATATATAATCTCGTTCTAAATGTGGGTAAAACAGTTTCTTCTTAGGGAAAGTCTTTATTTTCAGTTTGTAAGAGCAGATAGAGATTATCGAACCGCATATAAGAAATAACAGGCCCATTGATGTAATAGTGAAAAATACTTTTTTTTGCTACAAAAGTTAAACGCACGAGTTCTCTAGTTTCCAACCGATGAAAACTTGAAATGAAAAAAAATTTGGTGCGAGACAAAATTATTCAGGGCGTAGGTAAGATAGTTACCTAAATTCTTAGGAATATAAGACAAATAATAAAAATACATTGATGAGACAACTATTGCTAGAATTGTAATTGTGAGAAAAGTTTGTGCTGAATTTTAGAGTGCATTAGGAAGAAAACACTTAAAAGACATTCAAATAGACATGGAAAAGCTCATGGAAAAAAAACATAGAAACGTTCTGTATTCTTTGTATTAGTGATATTTCGAAAAAAAAAGTTTCAAATCTTAATTATCGATTTTTCTTCCTAATCAGTTTGAAGAGAGGAATCAATCTGTAGTTTTAGTATTGCTTCATTTCTTTTTCAGGACAAATCAACATAACTTCTCAAGGCTCTAGAACAGGGATTTAATGTAAAGAATCTCTTAGAAGAATTTAGTTAAGGAAAAATAATAAATGAAATAATTGAGGATATTTTTTTTCCTTTATTTCACTCAAATTTCTTTGCTTTGCTTTATTTAGAATTTATAATTCATTCCCTTCATCAAACTGTTGATCCAGTTTTTCCAGAAAGAAAATCAATATTCATATCCCAGGGTAAAGACAAACTTCCGCTGTAAGTACTCTCGAGGTGCTACAAGGTCGCTTTTAACAACTTAAGTTGCTATAGCTCCTTTTATCAAGAGTCCTTGACTCTTATACTTAGCAAGATATAAGCCAATTATATGACTGAGATAAATAACCAAGTGGATTTTCCACCACCATAATTATCAAGTAATTCTACAATTCGTATCACTCAGAATTTAAAGATATAAAATTAACAAATAGTGTGTTCACCAAAATCGGAAAGTAATGAAATTTGAAAAACAAAACAACTCATTAAAAAAACCTCGAGCAAGATTTTTTTATTTTTATTATTAATTTAGTAGAAGCAAGGAAATATCCCGGGATAATTTGTAAAAAGATGGTGTTTGAAAAATCCAGCAACTTTTAGACACTCAACAACGATATCGCTTAGACGATATCAATTCTTGCCGTTTTGATGGCCAAAAATTTACCGTTGAGGACAAGAACTAGTGAAAGAATCTTGTAAAAGATGATTCTTAAAATCTAAATTCATCAGTTTTATCGCTCTTTGAGAGTGAAAAGGAAGAGACTTAAGAACTAGGGAGAGAAAAAAAAACTGAGGTGAAAGAAATAAAGCAGAAGAAGGGGGAAAAAATGAATCGAAGAGGCTGGGTTTAAACGAAAAGGGGGAGCTCTTAGTTGCTGGGTTTCCCTGAACAGTAATTTGCAAAATAGCGTAGGTCCATTAATTAGATTTGCTATGGGTCAGTGAAAGTAAGAACAATGATGACACGAAGGCAGAAGAAATGAATGAAAAGGGGTTAAAAAATGTATCGAAGTGGGAGAGCAAAGATAACGGGCTGCTTTGGTGCTGAAAGGTAGATCTCGGCAAAGAGCATTAAATAGGAACTTTCGATTACAGGATTGCCATTTTCTGGCTGAATATCGCCAAATCCCTAACACTTTGATTCCAATTACGGAAACATCCCTTTAAGAATAATTCTTGTCGCTCTGTTCTTTTTTCGATGAGAAACTCATAAAAGTTTTTGATTGATAATGGTATTGTTTTTCTTTCGTTCTTTTAGCTGAATATGGACAGTCCCTCTATAAATATATTTTTTAAAGGAATTCTTGCTTTATTTTTTTATTGCATATTGATTATATACTGTAGTTTCTTATCCAACACTTTAAAACTCTTTGACGCTGTTTCCATTCGGAAACGTTTGTAGTAAGAACTAGACAAATTCTTAAATTCTTATGGAAAGGAAGAGATGATAATTCTAACGCATTAAGTTAAAATGTTCGACTACTTTATTCGTAAATGTCATATTTAAATTTCCTTCTGCAATAAATACATCTCTTAGTTTACAAACATTTGAAAAATGTTCAAATTTTAAAAATATACATTTGCAACGTTAAAGAAGTGAATTGCTTTAAATGAGACGTCAATACATGTCTTTGGGAATTAAACAGCGTTTCAAAAATTATTTGGTACTAACTTGACTGAATTCCTATTTATAAATGGTATGTGTAAATATTATAATATATAGAATAAAACAATTTTTGGCTCTTATAAATCAATAATGGTGCAAATTGCTAATTTTACAGTCTTTTTGTTCAATAAATTCGTCAAATGAGGTTTATTGCAATATGTTTCCGAACAAATTATTCATGAATTATAATTGATATATATATATTGTGTATATGTAATAAATGATATATATTCATTGTGTATGTGTTGCCATCAATGTGTAAAAGTTGGCACTCTATAGAATGTCGAGAACAGACCAGCAATATTAAGATATGATTAAACTTTTCACGAATTTCCTAGACATTCTATCGTGTGTTAAATGTCAAACCAGCAAAATGAAGTATATTTTCGAAGAAAAGGAGTGTTTACAAAAACACGCAGATGAAATTACATTCTTTTAAACTAGCATTATAGTAGAAAGCTTACCGAGATGTCTGTATCTACCATCTGTTGTGTATTTTTAAATAAACCGATGATGCATATGCATGAACAAATTGTCGTCAAAAAAATTTGTGCAATGTGCGTCTATGGCGTACTAAAGATGAGAAAAGTTTTATTTTATGGGTTGTTTGTTTTAGAACTAATAAACTGCCTAAATAATAGTGTTCTCATGTTCGTACTTAGATACTATCATGATCTAGAACATACTTCGTCTTAATAGCCTTCGCCATTCTATAAAATGCAGAAGTATTAAATACAATACTCAGATAAAAATGCATAATTATTTTCACATTTCATATTAGCTAAAAAATGTCTGGCATTCTATAAAACGCCTAGATATTCTATAGAATACCAGTGTCTATTATATTGTCTGCAACATAGATATTTAGAGTTTACATTATAAGTGATTTCTGGGCCCTTTAACTATTACTGCAGGAGAAGAATGGTTTTGTATAGAAAGTTTTTGATCGCATTCAAGAGGCAAATATAAATTAAAATACTGCAGTAATTTGCAATTCACCTCACGTTTGCATATAAATGCAAGCAACATGCCGTTTTTTTAATCCTAATATATTTTTATTTAGTCTTGATATTACATTTTTTAAAATTAAAATTGTAAACAAGGCATTAAAGTTTGTTTGAATTATTATGTAAATGAATTTTTGCATCAACAGTAATTTGCTACTAGAATATTGATTAATTTCAATTTTTTTTTTTTTACTTGCATACAAAATGTTTCGTATTTTTATAAAGACCAAGCGTAAAATCGATTTAAAAAACCATTAAATTTTTTGTTGATATTTTCTGCTAGACTGAGGTTGATTTTTGTCAGATTGATTTTAGTTTCACAGTTAGTTACACTATATATATTTATTTACCCTTCTTTCTTTTTTTTAAAAAATTAGAGTTAAAATGTTCATCATACATCAATGATTTAATTATTGAATTCTGTAGAAGCGATTTTATGTATATCTAACTGAAAAATACTGTTCTATTAGTGGCATAGCGAGTGGTGGTCAAATTGATATAAATGATGACTAGGAAGGAAGGTTTTAGGATTACCAGACGCTGTCCCATACACTGACATAGTTTTTAAGTAATGCCTAAAAATTTAATTTAACTTATTGATTAAAGGGGGTACAGATGATACTAGCACATTTATTTGGCTTCATCTAGAAGAAATTATCTTCTCGTTTTGTTTTATACTAGATATTGACTTGAGAAAATTAGGAGATGAAAAATAAGTGCTCAACTCCGAACGCTATTTACCCTTACTATGTCACTGACTCCTTGCATATAAATAATTTAAAATTGAAACGAAGAATAATTTTTTTTTTATCTTCCCATGAAAATAATAGAAAGAACCCTTTCCCTTTAAAGGAAAGAAAATCAAGTTGTGTCCTTATCCTTACGTGCTTTCAACAAATACATATTTAAATATTAATTATTTTCTTGACTTAGCTAGATCGCAACCTGCCTTTAAAATATAATCATAAGTGTTTTTCTACTTCAAAGAAGCTACATTTTAATATCACACAAAGAAGCTACATTTTAACATCACGAAGAAGCTACATTTTAATTCTTTAAAGGCTAGTTTGCTGTAATTTATGCAAGCTACAAATAAAATGTAATAGATTAAGGTACAATCTGTGGATAATAAAGTATATTATTGCTTTGACATTCTTGATGGATAATGAAAAATGCACGCAGAAAGAATTTCGAAAAGAAAAGATACGTTTTTGACACATTAATTTCTCAATTAGTTTCTAACTATTAGGCTTGTCAAAAGGAATGCTCCAAAATGCTATCTATTAACGAGCTGTTTTGTGCAATACAGAGGTATCAGCAAAAGGAAGTGACGGAAGTGAGTGCTACAATTATTTTTATTTCAAAGGAAAGAAAGAACATTATTTTCATCAATCTTTAAGTGATACCCTTTAAAAATGGCAAAAATTTCGGTTTCAAAAAATTTCAAATGGTTTTACAGGTTGTATACAGGATGCCAACTCTAATCTTGACCAATATTTAATTTCTTAACCCATTATAGGAGTATATTTCTCTCATCCCTGATGGATATAATAATAGTGTTGGATTGAGCCTCCTCTATTGTTATAATGAGTCATACCCCTTAAGAAGGGGGATTTTCGTATAGATTATTTTTCGTACATCTCAGTGTTTGTAATAAATTCGTAACTCTTCGATCATTCAGATTACCCAGGATACGTTAACAGGACGTTTAAAGTCAATGGTTAAGCAAGTAATTCCATTTAGAAATATGTTTTAACCAACGTAAATAATTATATTTTATGTTGCTCGGATAAAAAAAAGCGATTTAAAAAGTTTTGAAATCTAAATTTTTATACAACCCTCATCTTATTAGCTATATTTAATATGATATTTTTTTTTTTTTGCCAAACTAAGATTTTAAAGAAAATTTCGATATTCTACAATTAAAACTGGTTAAATTATGCAGTTTTCAATATCACTATTTTAAATCATTTCAATAGCTCCGGCATTAAGGAATCTGATCAACGAACTTGAAGCGGTTGTTGATTAGTCTAAAATGAAGAAATCATAATTCGGTCAGTTTTGATAGCAAAAGAGTGAAACCTTTTCTTTTAAATTATTAACGTATAAAGAACATTTTATTAACTGTAACTAACGGGTGAATGGGACTGAACAAAATCTGAGTTGCATAATTTTTTCAGCTACAATTATTTTTACTGAAATAAAATAAATAAATTGCACGTCATTTAAAGCTTTTTTCTAATTTGAACTTATATCTATCCCTTGGAATCAGCTTTCAGCTGAAGGTTAAAGGGCGAATCGTCGTGTAAACTTTCCACACAAAATAAAAATGCATAAAATTATAAAAATTTCTCATTATTTGAAAATGGAATTAAATATATAAATAAACTCTATTCCCAATGCCTTTCTATGCATGTTAAGAAATAATTAGTCTGATAAAGCTTAAAGATATTTACTAATTACTAAAGTAATACGTTTTAATCATCAGCTTCTAATATTTGAGGCATTTTGTGAGTTTAAAAAGAAACAGTCATATTTCGGAATAGAATAGATACCATTCAAAGGTGTAGTACACTCAAGACTATTAGAACAGCACGAAGAGAAAAGCATATATATTTAATAGCTTATCAGTTTTAAATCATTAGTATTATTGCAAATCATAAAATGGTTGCATATTAATTAGTTCATTTCAACAAATCCCATGTTTCGAGAAAAACGCAGATGAATATTTTATTCATCATTTCGAGATAATTTAAAGCAACATATCTAACTTGAAAGAATTCAGAGTACTATCCAAAATCATTTACTATAAATGGACCACTTGGAACATAACGTGAATTTAGCTGAATTATTTTTTCCTGTGCAGCTATCCATATTTCGCCAATTTGTTATAACCTCGTTATTTTCACGTAGAGATATTATAATGCCTGTAAGAAGATAAATTAAGTTGCTTAAATGTGATTCAAAAACTGTTTAAAGCACAGAACAATTAGTAAAGGAATGCTTGTACTCAGTATACTTTATGAATACTCTGAATACTTTTATGAATGCTCATGATATTATGCAGAAAACATTACATAAAATCTATACATTAAACTCTTTTTATTTCCTAGTCAGTTGAATTTTGTATCTGAACTTGTTCAAATACTTGTGTGATTGAAAAAAGAAAAAAGAAGAAGAAAGAAAGAAAAAGAAGACTTTCTTTTTGCTCATTCCATTAGCGTCTTTTTCCTGTTATTTCTTCAAATTCCTTCACTAGTGAAAACCCTTAATAGGCATGTATAGTAAAAGAAATTTCCATTTCTTGGCGACTGCATAAGATATCCTTTTTTTTTTATTGGCGCAGAAGTACAAATCGTTGCAACCCTATTAGAAGGCCCCTAGGGTCCAGACTTCTTCAGGAAGATAGCCGATTAAAGAGAAACGAAGTGATTTCTCATAATTATAAAAGATACCTCTGAGCGCCGTTCCTTAATTTAGGGGAGAGCAGAGGTAGCGCTCCCATATAGCGTTATCTCCCACGTAAAGGAACAAAAGCAAGCTTATCTCTCTTGCAGGCATACACACCCCTAGTACTCTTAACTCCCCCACCACTATTTTCTCTCCTTGCAGCTATTTTTTTCCTACCCTTGGTTTTTTTACACATAGTCATGCGACACACTGTCAGGTTTGTGCCTGTTCATTTTTCACAAAAACTGTCAAACTTTTATTCGATTGCTGATTTTTTTTATCTTTCGTCTTTGATCTCCTCCTTTTGGGGGTATTAATGAGTTTTTCTCTCTTTATTTATTTTGATTTTTTGTAGGTTTTTCTTCCCCCCTCACACTTAGCTCTTTCTTTACTTTCCCTTTAATCGCTATGTTAAGAATCGCACGAAACTTCCGGGCTTTCGTTGACATAAAGAACGCAACGCGTTTAAAGAACACCGGTTATTTAAATTAAGTATAGGCTATAAGATGCTCTTTATATCGAACGCTATCGACGTAAAAGACTATGTAACAGATCTTAAAATTGGTTTGATAGAGTAAGGCAATGAAAATTCCACTATTGTGCAGGCTGCATCTTTATGGAACTTACTTTTTAAAGATCGTAAGGGTTATGATATAATCAATACAAGCTATCAATTTTCGCTATAATAAAGGGATCCCTTAGTGAATGTTCAAATAGATGTTTTAAGTTTGCTTAAAGATACTTTTAACTACAATGCTGCATTTAGGTACTTATTAATGATATTTTATTCGAAGATATTTTATATGTAAAGTTCTATTCTTTTTAATTATTTAAATATAGATGCAACTGCCTTTCTACAAGTAGTAGATAACTCCACAAAGCTGTATGCAATTTGGATGTAACAGAGCGAATAAATAAATTTAATTTTTAAGTTATTTTTACAATTTGAAATGTTCTTACAGCAATGACTGATCTTTTAACGATTTAGTCCCAATAGAATCTCATCGGCCATCCCAGCATACGTATAGCATGTTTTACGTACAAGTTCTAGAAGCGCTCTTCTAGTGTCTCAAAACCTAGTGTGGGTTTCAATATACCGAAACAAAACTGATTGTAAATTTAGGTCATTAGGCGGAAAAACGATTGAGAAACTATGATTTCATATTCTCAAAATCCCCCAATACAGGTACCGACGAAATGTCTGCAAAGTGCCTCAACAATAAATTTTCATTTAACTTATACTTTCGGTAAGTTTAAATATATGCAAGAATGCATTGTGTATTTCGAACCTAAAGTCAAGTTCTATATTGTTTTTCTGGGGAGTTTGCAGTTTCTCCTGACAATCAGCATATTAAAATTCTCTGACACAGAGCACATCTAAAATCTATGTACTCGTTCAAATAAAAAAAATGACTATAATAGATTTGAACCAAAAATAGTAACATTAGTATTTTTGAGGTTTGAGAATATTATTATTTAAATGTATTGACATAATGAAAAATGTCCACATGGAATGGAATGGAAAGAGAAAATTGAAAAAAAAAACTGAAAAAACAGGAGCTTTTGCAAGGATCTTTTTCTTTGTGTTGTTAAGAAATGCATCATTTATGATAAACTTGCATTTTTCAAATTAGGGACAAAAGAAATCATTTGGAAATGAATGTCAATTCTATCTTTAAACGAAAATTTTGAGGATGATGAAAATTATATTAAATAAAGAAAAAACTTTAAAATTATTTTTAACCGAATAATTCATAATTATTCAATTAATTTCATATAACTAAACTTAGTTTGATGTGTATAAAATTATAATTTAACTCCTTTATATAAAAAATAAAGCACAATACTTTATTTCATTTGAATTAACATACTATTACAAATCTATTGATAGCGAATTTCAACCTTCTTAATGTTAATGTGAAAACCACTGTCTTAATATTTATTCCAGGTGATAAAAATCTTTAAGAAATGTAATTATTACATTTGTGCACAATTTTAGTGTTAGTTTTCAAACAATTAGGATAGGCTAGAGTTTCCGAAAATCTTTTATTATTTTAGGGGAATGCTTTTTGTTTCAAGTATTTTGTAACGCACCTCAGTTTGAGACACATAAAATACATTATACAGAAATCTGCTATTAATTCTCTCATGTCTTCTTAGAATATTTTTGAAACACACATCTTATGTAAAAGGAAGAACTATACTATTGTAACAATAATTCGATTCAAATTATCAAAGCTTGGAACTATATCAAAGAAGTATCTTAAATATTGACCGTGATTTATCTTAATCATAAAGATTTCAAAGCATGCCTATTTATTGACTTTTACTCTAACAGCAGAATTTTAATACGAAGCTGTCATACTTAATGGAAAGCCTGAAATAATGATATAATCAGTTGAGTATGTTGACTAGTTAGTAAATCATGTTTAGGCAGAATTTATTAGTAACTTAAATTTTAAACAGTAAAGGACTAATGTTACTATCATAAAAAATAATGCAACACTTTTGACCTAATTGTAACTCCAGTGCTTGTGGAGTTCGATGTTTCATTAAAAACAAAATAAACAAGCAAATGAATAAAAAAAAGATATCAGAAACAAGTGAATGTCGGATTTTTGCAAGCGTCCCCTTTTCCCACTGTAAAATTTGGTGGAAAACTGCATGAAATATAAAAGATTGCATCAAACTGTTAAATTTTTAACAAACTATATAACAATAAGATTCAAAAGTTAGAGATTAGACTCAATTTTATATCTACTGATCGGGCTTAATTCTTTCATGTATTCATACGCGTAATATTCGGAAAATGTTAATTCCCCGATTTTAAAATGCCATCTCTTTAGATATAGAAAATACGTAAATTCATAAAATTCAATATAAAACTAAAAATTAATATATTAAACTAATTAAAAGTTTGAATTAATAACACAATAATGTTTCAATTAATAATATTATTTCAATGCATAAAACTAATTCAAAGTTTGTATTAGTTCACATGAACTTCAAAATCGTCATCATTCGGTCAATAAAATCATCATTTACCATTTCTTGAGAAATTTACAAGTAATATTTTATATCCTGCATCCATGAATGAACAATCAAAGATAATTGATTAATTTAATCATTGACTTAAGGGTTAATAGAACACAAAACTGGTAAAAGGGATAAAAATAATTTTTAGATTCTCATGTTCTTTTTAAAATATATGAGAACAAAGGCAAAGTTTGCCATTTGAAAATTAAAATAACCAAGCAGAGTTTTTGAATTCACGAATTTTTTTTTCAACCGCATCCCTTAATTTCTATACAGGTAAGATTTCGAATGCAAAATATTTTGTAAAATGCAATCATCTAATATGTTCATACAGTGTAAATTATAATAGCAATTTAACCGTTGAAGTACAAAATTTAAATTGATTCGCTGTACTTTATGTATGTACATATGATTGTTAAAAATAATTTGGCCTTTAATCGGTTAAATTGGAAATCATAGGCTCGATTTAATGGTATCTTATATTGACAATATTAAAATTAATAAGTAAATAATAAAAGAGTTTATTAATTGTCATTTAATTCAAAAAATTTGTCATATTACTAAAGTACTCCAAAAAATAGTTTCAGCTCAACTAGGTACCATTTAATTTTCTATTTTCTGAACTAATTTGATTAAATAATTAGGTATTGAATTTTCAGTTGAAATTCGTTTATTAAGCGGCCGATTACTACTTCCATTTGAAAATCAGCAACTACTTTCATATATATTGATAACTGTGCGTTTAAAAGATGAAACAAATTAGATTATCTTAATCTACCATACAAGGATTTCTATCTGAAATATTTATAAAAATCTGTCCTTTTATTTATTAATTATCTACTTCAAATTGAAAGATCTTCCAAGATAAATAATTGTCGAAGCTTTCCCCAAAGCTCGTCCTCTCTAGTTTCGATTCTCTTTTGAGATCTCAAATTTTTGGTTCTGTACATTAATAAAATACTCTGAAGTACAACACAGTTTCAATTTATTCGGACATTATTCAATTTTTCTGTTTTCTAAATTGATTTCCTTAAATATATATCTTTTAAATTTTCAGATCATATTCTTAAATTAAGAGGCCGATTAGTTTCCTTTGAAAATCAGCAACCTATTCTCATATATATTGATAACTGTACGTTAAAAGATGAACTAAATTAGATTATTTTAATCTACCATACAAGGACTTCTGTATGCATTATTTATAAAAATACGTCCTTTTATTTATTAATTATCTGCCTCTAATTGAAAGGCCTTCTAAGATAAATAACAGCCAAAGCTTTCCCCAAAGGTCGTCCCCTCTAGTTTCGATTCTCTTTCGAGATCTCAAACAAATTTCATTCTTTCACCGAATTATCAACGCTCGTAACACAGGGAGTTTTCGGTGCGTCGACGCTAAATCCTCGCGGAATAAAATTGCATTAAATTTCACTTCTTTGCCTTCCACATTTCCTATCGAAAACTTAACACATTTTATTC
Source organism: Argiope trifasciata (assembly GCA_026543055.1). Classification (NCBI taxonomy): domain Eukaryota; kingdom Metazoa; phylum Arthropoda; class Arachnida; order Araneae; family Araneidae; genus Argiope; species Argiope trifasciata. The sequence goes on from JAPMOQ010057673.1 coordinate 2,979,219, forward strand.
CCAGATCGGAAGGAAAAGCGGGATTCTCTCCCGGCATTGGGAGGGTCGGGATGGGGGGCATTTTAAAGGGGGAGCACGGGGGAGGGCTCTGACAACACCGTTATACGGCGTTTGACAAAATTAATGAAACTCTGCCTTGCTCCAGTACTAGATTCCTTTACCCCTCATTTCGCCTAGTGCTTGTCTTCAGAACGGTTGATCACTGGCGTCACCCGTTCTGTTGGAAATTTTTCTTCTGTTTCCTATCCTTCTCTGCGCTGCAGAGATAATGCACGAGGAGAAGAGCACAGAGTGAGAGAAAAGAGTTAGCTTCTTCGCGCTTCACTTGGTTACCAAGTTTTGCATTGATAATCGGGAAGGCGACAGAACACACGTTTGCGCTCAAAGTCCGTCCCGATCTCTCTCTCTCTCTCTCCTTCTCTCGGAATGCCATTCTCTGCTGCTTCGTCCGGGGGGGGGAGAATAATGTAAAGTAAAAGAGATGGGATGTTTTTGACATATTGCGTTTTTAGGAGTAAAGGCGATCGCTTCAACTTTGTGCGCTTGATTAAATCGGATGTATCGAAGGATGTTGGAAACTTGTCCAATTGAAACTGCACCCAGGACAGAGATGGAATCCTGCTGGTTTACAGTAGTTCTGATTTCATTACATAGGGACTAGATAAATTTATTATTTTGGAATACTCAGAACCCATATTTCATTTCAGCTAAAAAGATTTATTTCCTGGTGGCAATAAACAGGCCAAAGAAACTGAAAATTATAAAAAATTTAAACTTTTTTCCTTGAATTTTTTGATAAGATACTAAGCGTAACGCGTTTTGCCCTTTTTTTTATGGTTCATATTAATTTTAGTCGTCTTTTTAAAGTTTATTTGCAAGAAATTCCTCTGCTGCAATAACCCATCTTTTCAATATACGACTGTGATCAAAAACTACCCGAAACGGTGGCATGAAACAAAAGACATCATGTTGATGGTCAAAATTTATCACCAATTAAAACCAATTTCGCTAAAATTTATGTCTTTCAAACTCGACTACAATACCTTTTTACAAACATTTTTCTTGTCTTCAAAATATGTCTTCAAGTCTTATCAGGGTAACCTCTTCGTAACCGATTTTCCTTTATTTCATTAAAATAGCCTTAACACTTTCAAGGCTTCAGACGAGATATCTCGTCTTTCAGATATCTCCAATTAAATTGGAAAAAATTGGAGATTAAATTGGTACCATTAAAAAAGATTATTTTTTGAATCGTAACATATTTATCGATATGAATGAATTAGATAAAATATCCATGAAAAGACAAATATCAAATATCAACGGAAGTATCTGAAGGATGAGATATCGCGTCAGTAGCGTTGAAAGAAGTGAAAACAGTGATCACGAAGTGGAAATTTCAATGTATGCTAAAAATAAATTGACAAATGTTTAAATCATTCTAATATTTATCGCTTCCAACAAGCAAAAATATTTTAGGCACATATCCCATATTTTTGTTGTTGTTGATGATGATGACATTGGGACTTGATTTAAGTTGGCAGTGATTTTTGTCGAACTATTTGTTGGACTTCACTTAGTTTTTGCATTCAGCCCTCACTCTTTAAATAACACATCTGAGCATACATTAACAATTCTTAATTAATTTTCTATCTAAAACTTAAGATAATTCATTATAATAAAACTTCTGAATCACTCATAAAGTGGTTTGATCAATAATTAATTAAAAATGAGGTAATTACCACATTTGCACTCTGGTAGAATTATTGCCAATTGAGAAGTAATGCAATGTCTCTTCTTAGATATACTCGAAATTACCAGTATTGCAACTGGTTTTTAAAAAAAAACACATTCCAATTAGTTACTTAATGCATTCATTTTTCTATGGCTGCCTTAAAATATGGTTTCATTTAGGAAAAAAAAAAAAGCAAAAAGGAAGATAAGCTTGCTTTATAACAGCTAAAATAACACTAGTTTAAAAAAATAAAAATTGTTGGACTCAAAGGATCCGTTTGCTTTATTTGTTATTATAATAAACGATGTTTCAAATTTTAATAAGTCAGGTGGGCAGTCTAATATCCTGGGAGACTCTCTGGTAGGTTATCAAAACTTCACACTAGACGCTCATTATTTTTTTTTTCAACGTTCGATTCTTGTTCATGCATTACCCCTTCAATCAACCAATCGTTTATCACAAGAAATCGTTCTAAATTGACCTCTAACTGCCTAGCTTATCAGAAAGATTCAATGAGCAAACGAACCACGCAAGTGTTTTAAACATGAGAAACATTTTATCAATTTTTATCCGTTGAGAAATATTATCATATTTATTCTTTCGCATTCAATGTCTAGTACGCTTATGAATTATGGAATTTTTATTTTTAAATTCGAAATTAAGAGGAAGTAATTTATGGCACAGAAATCACATAGAAACACTGACTCTCAAATGCCCCTCGCATTACTATATGAAATAAAGTAACAATAAAAGTCAAATATTATGTATCATCTAATTTGGAAGGTAAGTAAATTCGCAGATTAAAGAGCTAAAATTTATTTACATCCTCTATATTTATAACTAAACGCTATTTTTGAAAAATAGAATCAAAATTTCATAGGAACTCGAAATTTGGTATCTTTGGCCTCAAATTTGTAGATATGTCACAAATTTTGAACAAAATTCATCCACAAGTTTGTCCATATGGCTATCCGAGTACAAGTAAACACGATAACTACAAAACGTAATGAGGTAGATATAGAACATTTGATGTGCAGATTTAGTATCTAAAATGTAAAATCAAATTTGGAACTAAATCTGTTTAGAGGCTGACCTTTGCCGGTCTGTACTTTCACATGCATTGATTCAATGACATTGATGCGATGCAATGCAATGACTGAAATAAATGAGATTTAGTACGCGATATTATGCCTAAAATGTTAGTCATGACACAATTTGATTTATTCAGGAGGAAAAATGGCGTTCTGATAAATATTTGGTTTTCTGGCTCTTGTGTATTAACTGCACCTTATTAATTAATTTTTTAAAAAAATCTTGAAAAATCACTCCGCACTTTTTTTCAGTCATTGTTTGCAAATGGCAAGCGGTTAATAATACACAAGAATCAATTTTCTTCTTCACATTATGAAGCACAGAAATATAAACACATGAACAGGACTTCGAAATCAAATGTCAAAGCCCTAATAGCTTTCATAGCCTTGCTCAAGATCTACAGTTTTATTCGAGGTGAAAGAAACATTTATTACAAATGATGCGTCAAAGTTTGAGGAAAAATTATTTCCACTCCTTACTTTTTTTAAGACAAAGTGAAATAAAAAGAAAATATTGCAATCATCTAAGAATTTGAACTCGAGATTTCAATTAATCTATTTTTTAAACATTCCTGAATATTAAAAAGGAAAAAAAAAATCACATTTTTGAATAAAGTCTGTCGTTGAGCATTATAACCAAAAACCACATTGAACCAAACAGATGAAATTTGGCTTATGGTCTTTAAAACAAATTTATACCTTTCATTGAAATTTGTGAGGCATCTATTCAGAGAAAATTGATCCGTCTGCCTGAGTATAAGCGAACTTGATAACTGCATAATACGAAGAACTAAATTAAAATTGGTTATTTTGGTTTTATTATCTGTTACAATTTTAAGCATTCAAAATACTTTCTTCTGGAAATCATGAATATCAAGCTATTCGTGAAACATCTGATTGAATTTAAACACCTACTTATTTTCAGCAAGCTTTCTGGTCGCCAAAAGTATAAGGTTCATTAATAAAAAAATAATTATAAAATTATCACAAAATTTTAACCTAAGCTTTCCTTATTCTTCAATATTTGTATTGAAAATTTTAGTATTTAAGCTATCATATCTGGTCACTTGCTGTTAGCTGGGTACAAAATGTATGTCTTGTGAAAGAAAGTAAAAATATACTTGATAATGACACTTGATGGAATATCATATAGAGATAAGCGAGTTTTTCAAAAACATATATAATATTTTTATTTGGGGATTGCTATTGTGCAAACTAATAAAAGCTTTACATAAAATTATAACTTTACCAAACAAAATATTCTTATTAGTTGCTTTATTTTTGTTTAAAATGTAAGTATTATTTGTACAAAGCAATTTTTAAATCTCACTGCGTCTAAAAAAATTCAAAGACACTAGCGAGCAATTTTTAAGCCTACCGAAAACTAATTTTTTTATCATAAATTATTATCAGTTTCTTTTTAAGAGTTATGCAAAATTTAACGAAACATTACGAGTGGCATCTTCATAATGAATTAGGATAAATGATACTGCATACTAAAAATACAGCATACTGTTCGTTTCAGTATTCTGAGACGACCAGTTTTCGATGATTCCATCTCATTAACGGGAGAAAACGTAGAAGGATGAGGGCATTTCCGGAATTCTTCGTCATTCTTTGACCTAGATTTTTGCCTTATTAGATACTTTTTTGTTAATTTTTTTCACGTTTATGTGAATACCGAGTCATTTCTCTTTGTGTTATTTTAATCCGAGTTTATTTTATTGCTAAATGTAAACAGCCCCTCCTATCATCTTTCCTCTTATCCTTATTTTGGCGAATTAAACCCATCCTAACGCATGTGCAAAAGCACGGATAGTCTTAAAATCTATTGTCAAACAATACTCTCATATATAATAACTACAATAAAACTTTTACTTTAAGCGCCGACTTCGGCTCTCCAGGTAGTCACGACTTATAGATGATGCCATGAGCAACTGACCAAATCAAAGATAGACCAAGTAAGTTTTAAATGGCTACTTTATTTTTATTCATTTTCTTTTCTTTCCTACTTAGACAATATCTTCGAACTCAATATATATGACAAATGCTCTGCAGGACTTTTGTGTAAAAATGTTTCCTCAAATATTTCATGCATAGAAGAAAAAAAAAGCCTTCATTATAATTGTGATCCAGAGCAGTCACAGCCAGCATGACAAATATTAAATCTCTACATCTTCTTTAAATTGAGATTTACCATAACGACTTAAAAGACAGGAAACCGAAATACATTAATGGAAGCTTGGTCTTTCCCGTTCGCTTCCGAGAGTAAAAGTAAAAGAGAGACTAATTACTTGTGGTTGCCAAGAGCTTTCACACTTTACCTGCAAATTTCGAAGGAAGAAATTCACTGTGTCATGTAATTACTGAACGAGCTTTCTAGTGGGAAGGTCATCGAACAACCTTTTCCGTCCCGTCTGCTGACACCAGTCGAAGCAGAAACATTGCAGTCGGATGTCATTTGCAAGTCCTTTTGTCTTCTACCGGACTTAACTTCAACGAAGACAAACGGAAGCCAGCGAGCGCAGTGGAGGGTCCAGTTTCAAAAGTCGATAATGGGAGGGGAGAGAGAAATTTTACTCTTAAAACGAATGAACGCAGAATGGAGTTTTAAAGTATATTCAGCAGAAACTTTACTTGCAGTGACCGGTATACTTATGCTGTTTTAATTGCGTTGGGAACCCCTCATAGGTCAGCACTGGAGAATGATTTGCCAGGCTTAACGAGCTTTTCTTTATCTTAGTTTTACAGCATTGTGGACAACCAGTCGCCCAAAGTGAAGAATTCAGAGAAGATGTCGTCGGGGTTTTAGCGAAACAAATCTAATTTTCTCCGAAATTTAAAAAAGAAAATCCGCAACGTGACTTACCAAAATATATGATTTTTGCACTATTTACATAGAGAAAAAATTTGTTCTTTTAAAAATTTAACATCGACATTCCCATAGGATGCATTGTATCATATTGGTTTAAAATTGAAGTGGATGTGTGGCAACATCATTCTTGCTTTATCAAATGATGAACTAAGAAATTTAGCTTCCGTGAATAAGTTAATATTGTCTAAGTAAAAATGTATCAAATTTCATTAATTTTTTTATCCTATTTGTTTTGAATTCCAAATAAGTTTACTGAACATTTGTAATATTTTATGATTGTTGCGTGGATTGAAAAACAAAACGTATAAAAAAACTCAATTCATAATCTATTTAAACAGCAAAGGAAAATCATGCAACAATTGATAAAAACAAGTTAAAGAGGTGATCGAACAATTTTGAAAATAATGTAACAATCAAAAGCACTTAGGATAATATTTTTTTCGAGAAAAATCTCAAAAAGGTTACTTTTATATATATTATTTATGCGATGAATGGGTGGAATCTCGTTAGATTTCCCGAAATTTGGTTTGGTATGAAAGTGTATGACTTCTAGATATGTCCTAAATTATTTTTAGACCTCGTGTAAAGGAATAAATTGCAAAATAAAACTTAAATAATGTCAGACTTTAACAACCCAACCAATTTTGACAATATTTTTTGCCACCTTTAAAGAGGGACTAGGCAATCAGAATAATTTGCATTTATTGCCTATGTGTTATTTAAAATAGTAACTTCATTTTTAAGATAAAATATAATCTATCACAGTTGGCCAAAAGACTGAATTAATACTATTTATAAAGTGGGCCAGCAGCTGGACATTAAAATTAATGTTTTATTACTTAAAAATAATTTAAGAGATTAAAAAATATAAATAAATTTCTGTCTAAAATAACAATGTAACATAAGCCGCAGAATTTTTTTTAAGTGTTAGGATCTGAGTTTTTACTTTTACTTAAGATTCGGACTAAAAACTTACTCTTGCACTCATATAAAAAATAATAGCATAAAATTGAATTATGAAATTTGTTTTCTGCAGCCAATTGGAATAATTGAAGTGTTGATTTTCCTAACTATTATTTTACTAAGTTTATTTTTCCCCCTCACATAATATAAGTAGCTTCTAATTATTAAAAATAAACGATTACTGACAACAATCGAATAAAGGAACAACAAGAGAGATTGCTGAGCATTTATTTAGAATTACTAAACATTTAAGGGTAATTCTGTTTCTCAGACAGTAATTCGGTTAATCAGTAATTACTGATAAGTAAAATTTTTCATTAGTATTACACCATTTAATTGAGAAGATTTGAATTTCTCTGAAGAATTGAACTGCAGTTTCGACATCACATATAAGTATTTAATAATAAGGCCACTACCAAAATTTTAATCTTGCAAATTATTTTATAAAATTAACCTGTTAACTGGGTATGACGAAATATTTCAATGCAAACGAATTGAATATAAGTTAATATATACAAGTTAAACAGCTCAACATACTGTTTACTGTAAATTATAACAAAAAAAAATATATTTGGATTAAATAACTTGGTAGGAGAGAGCTAAAATTATATTTGTAGGCGGGCGTGTTTGCGAAAGTGAAATTTCCGCCACCCCGACGTTATCGAGTGGAAGCTAAATTGATTTCAAGCCCTCCGAAGTCCGCACAATATGGGCTTTATTAAAAGAGCGAAGAAAGAAATTCCACTTTCGCAAATTTGTCTTTGCCTCTCCCTGATCGGGCCAGCCGAAAACTTCTCAAGCAAAATTGATCTGTCTACGGGGGATGGCTTTCGTAACGGTCAATAAGCTTTCACGCCGCTTAATATTCAGGGCCATCAAACGGTTCATACAAAGGTCGTAGTCTATTCTCGCCAGCTAAATGTTCCGTCGTTTAATCGGCGGCTCTGAATTTTATGGCCGCGTTATATCCCAATATAGGGCATTTAGTGCAACCTGCTCCGTGTTAAAGGAGCATGCTATCGGATATTTTATCGCTTTTAAACAAGCCGTCTGGGCTTCACACCCGATTATTGGCGGAAGGTTTATTTTTCCCACCAACCCTCTTTGGGGGGAACCCAGCGTGGATGATGTGGATGAAATAAATAATGCTCCTGAATAGAGATACCCACGATTCGAAGGCTACAAGAGGCAATTACTTTCTCCTTTAAATAGTAGTGGGAGAAAAGAATTCAGTTGTTTTTGCTGGCCCCACAATAAAGAATCATTCAGTATTCACTTACTCTTTCCTTTCTTTATTTTTTTATTTATTTTCCCCATTGTGAAAGGAAAAGAGGTTTTATTTCTCGTATTTTTCAAACGTATACTTCATAGAAACAAATCTAAACTTAAAAAGATTTAATTTTTTTTAATAAAGCATTCAGATGTGTTAAAAGGGTTTTTTTTCAACTGAAATATAATAATAAAATCTGTGAAGTATTATACGGTTATATTATACATACATATGTAATGATATCTCTTAATCTAATTTAAATCTTTCTAATCTATTAAATCTATTAAGATTTAAATCTAAAGATTTAAATTTAAAGATTTAAATCTAAAGATTTAAATTTAAAGATTTAAATCTTTAAATCTTTTTAATCTAATAAATTTCCTTTTTCTTATTTAATCCTTTCGTCGTGCTCTCCTCTCAGTAAAAATTTTCCCCCAGAGTTTTTTTTTCTCCGCATTAGAACGAACAAAAATAAAAATTCAAACAAGTAAACATTTACAAAGTGTTTTAAATGTTTAAAAATTTTAAAATATAGCTGTCGTAACACTTGAAGTCTGTTACGACAACTCACTTGAACGCGCTAGACGCGTTATGACGACAAAGGGGTTAATTTAATCCAGATTAATTTCTAAAACCTTCTTTTATTTCTTGATCAAATTCCGACCTTTTTATTTAATTACTTCTACATGCGTGTGTAAAACTGCTGAATTCAGCAGGTTCTCACACTTCGAGAGAAGGGATAAAAATCTTTAATATGTACCATCTTCTTTTAAAGATTCCTAAAAGTCCCTTGCCTAAATCGAAACAAGAAATACTTAACAAAATCTCCTTGTAAAACCCACTGAAGGGAAAATTTCGTTACTTTTAGCTCTTTCCTTGCGATGTGGACAGACGCATCGCGTCACTTCTTTCTGGTACATAAGTTATACCAGCCGAGATGGAATAAATCAAGTTTGACATTTCAAAAGTTTCTTCCATTCGATCACGCAACAGCTCAAAAATATGTTGATGTATATAGTCGAGTTTTAAAAATAATTATTTCCTAATTACTCTGAACTCGGGGTTTTCTAATTTTCTGAATAGCTGTTAGTTTCCTATACTATCACATTAATGCACACTATTTAAGTTCTCTTCTGAATCTAAAAAAGCTACAATGCTTATCCACACCCTCTTCCTGTTTGGACTAGTGCTTTGCCATGATTCAAACAAAGAACTTTTAAAACGCACCTTTAAAACTGAAATATTTCTGTAACAATGAAGAAAATAATAAAAACATGATTTCAATTTAATTACGTCTGCTTTCTTTTCCTCAAATCATCTAATATGCTTGTGAATGTGTGTAATAAATTCACTTTCTGCAAGTTTTTAACATTAACATATTTCTTAATCATTGAGCGGGTCTTTTCGACTTTCCCGCCATTCTCAGGTTCTGTTTCCTGAGCTGCAATATCATGCGAAAAGCAAGCTACTAAATTCAATGTTTGTTCATCTGTATTATGACAGAATCGCCTTTTGAATGTATATAAGCTCTAAATATACTACCACTCTCTCTTCCCTGGTTTTTAGCCATGCTTTGATGAGTGGGTTATTAGAGTTTCAAGACATGGGCTTAACAAAAGAATTTTTTTTTTGGCGTTGGGGGGAGGGAACCTTCTAAAAATGGAATATTTTTTTATAAACATTAAGAAACGTATAAAGTTGTGATTTCAAGAGAATTCAATTCTTCTTTTGTTTATTTGCTAAAAGGGTACGGAACATAAATTTTATTGATAAATTAGAGTTTTCAGTGCTTTTAAAATCGATTATTTTTCTAATCATTTAGAGTAGAGCATAAACGCTTTAACTTATGACTCTAGCTGGCGTTTGGCTTTACCTATATAAAGAATATATCTTCTTGTTTGGCATTTTTAATGCCAGTTCTGATAACTGGATATTGGAAAACAATATATTTTTAGAACAAAATTTGCAAACTGAAATATCAAAATGAAATTTTTATTATAACTGCGAAGAAAAAAAATAATAGTTGTGACTCAACGGAAAATTCTTCTCATATTGCATATATGTATATAAAACAAATTCTAATAAAATAGGGTTTGGTTATTGTATTAGAATATTATTTTACATTCGTTTTCATCCTTTCTATATGTTATTTGTGGAAGAAAAAAGTTTAAAATTTGAAATTCTGGATGGCTTTTTACCATTAATGAAATAATTTATTATAAAAAATATGTAACACATGAGCTACCATCTAGGATAATACTCATTTTGGCAAATTGGAATGCGTACATTAAAACCATCTAACCTATATTGTTAAATGCAAGCATTATCGTCGCAAATACATGCTGTTCGATGAATTTCGTCTAATGAAGGAAAACTTTTAAAAAACTCTTGGCTTATTTAAAGGAATAATTGTTTGCTTTAAATATATATATACTAGCCGCCTTTGGAGACCAGCTGGCTCGCCATGAGTAATGGGTTCTAAAATTTTCAATTAAATCACATATTCATTAGCCTTGAAGTAACTCCGGGCATTGATTGGCCTGAAATTAATATTTTCTTCCAATGCATATCCTGTCTAAATTCGATCAGGTTTACCGTAAAGAAGATTTATTGAATTAATTATTTAGATATTGCAAACGATCATAGAATCCTTTGCTTTGCATTTATTTTTTTAGAAAATATCACATTCTATATTTCTTTTATTTTATCCAGTCACGTGCTAAAAGTTGCATTTCTTTAGATATATTTTGCGATGATAGTTTTTTTTTTATTTGAACTTCCGGCATTCTTTTATTTTATCCAGTCACGTGCTAAAAACATAGTTAAAATATTTCTTTCAAAATTCGTTAAAAATAGATGCTTAAGTTATACATTAAAACACTGATACAGTTAGAAAGCTAATTTTTTATCTTTAAATTGATACAAAAATCATGTTTGTGCAATAATATTTTCGAAAGTTATGGCAGAAAAACGTCGAAATTTCGCTTAAATTTTAATTAATTCAAATTCTAATTAAAAACTCGAAAAAAGGGCTCCGAGGTGCACATTCCCTACCTCCAAGGTATACATGAACCAAATTTGGTAGCTGTAGGTCCAACTGTCTGGCCTGTAGAGCGCCAACACACACACACACACATTGAGCTTTGTTATAAGTATAGATAGCATAAAAGGCGCCTCATGTATCAGTTACGAGTAGGCTCACTCAAGGATTTAATTGTTACAAATATATATATATATATACTATTATTAAAAAAAATTACCTTTGAAAGTAAAAATGCACGAAAGCAATCGTAGCACTTAGGAATAGTTTTACTGCGTGGGTGTTAACAAACGTGTTAAAAGAAAAATTAACGAATAAAATTGAGAAGATGGGTGTTAACAAACGTGTTAAAAGAATAATGAAGAAATAAAATTGAGAATAGATAGATGGAACAAATGTGAGACTTCAACCTTTTTTTTTGTCCGGTTATGTAAATGTAGAGGAAAAATAGTCAAGTCTTGGCTCGCTGCCATAACTAGGTAGACACACTGGTTACAGTTGTTTAGGACGTAGACCAGACCTTATAACATTTTTATATACTCATCCTACCAGCAGCTGTGACGCACGAAACCTGCTTTGAATGGAATCTTGAAAGACAGAATTGCAAACAAACTTTAGCAGTAGTCGGTAGAAGGAAGAAACATGCAGCTGATACTGTTGATTTTTTGATGAAATAGTTCAATACTCTTCTACAGCTCTTCGTTTATTTCCGAATTAATAGCAAAACAACAAAATCTTAATTGAATATAAATTACTCTACAATAAAAAACATTAATTTCTTGAAAAATTGCCATTCTTCTTGCAACGTCATTCTCAATATTTAAAGTATCTGCTCTAACAACGACTCAGTGGATATTTTCTAATCCATACTACACAAAATGTCACAAAAAAGGGATGATTAAAAAAAAGTAGTTGATACAAAAGTAACGTTTTTCTTTACGTTATCACGAAACACATCTCATATGTGGAAATAAAAAACCGAGAACTCGTGGCATTCACAGGCTTGCATTAGGCAAACAACTGTATACGTAGGTAGATGATATCTTTGTTAAAAAATATGCGAGAAAGTTTTGGGGGACTTCGTTTTCTTTTTGGTAATTGAAAGTATAGCTCTACGCCCATGTTGCAAAAATAAAGGTCGGATAAAGATAATATGTTGCACTTTCAACATATGTATGCTATATTAATAAATAGGAAGCAGTCAATTGTTAATAAACACAAAAGAGGCGAAGTTGAAGTTATCTTCTGATATTTTTAACCTCTAGTTTCTTGAGCATTTATTTTCACTTTAGAGGTTCGGTTTAATGCATACTAAGCAGTAATGGCGAAAACGTGTCTTCCTACAATAGTCTTGGAATGATTTAATGCTTCTGCGAAAGATGGAGAACCAAGCATGAAAAATAATAATAAGTAAAAAATAAAATGACAAAGCAGTAGGGAGAAAATATGGAGTTTTTTTCGTATGCTGCTCTATCGCTACTCTTAAGTATTTATTTCTCAAAAAGTAAAATGTATTTTTCAGAATTTTCAGGTGTTTTTCTTGGTGTTGGAAGGAGTAAGACATTAAGTTTGGAATTATTTGAATGAGATCTTTTATAATAATTGCCTTTATCTTATATTAATGTAATTTATTTCAAGGGTATTATTTTATACTAATTTAATGAACGATTAGAAATTATTTGATTTAGTAATACTATCTAACATAACAGGATATTTGTCGGCTATAAAAGATACAACTATCTATAAAATTATCTCATTTGTGTGTTTGTGTGTATGTGCGTGTGTGTATCCGGATAATTTAGGATTTTGATAGTATAAATAATATGCTTTATCTCACATTTTATTTGAATATCCATTCACGAGTGCATTTATGGCGCCTACAAGAATCTAGTAAATAAAATTATTTGTGTTCACTCTGCGACTTAGAGAGCTGATCCTTATTTACAGCTTTCATCAATGATTTTGATGGCTGTGCAAAATAATTGAGTGCATTTTCTTAAAGATAGAGAACGTACAGACTGTAAGATATGAATATTTATTTATTTTAATACCGAATATTTTCATATTTTTTTGTTTGCAAGATGCAGAATTTAAGACCAAATCACGTGAAACTGATATAACACAACGCAAGACTACAGCAAAACATTATATTAAAATTTGAAGTAAATATTTTGAGAATTTGAGAAAATGTGCGTATTTATAATAATCTTTGATTGCGCATCTACGAAAAGTAGCGCATCCTTTTTCCTCCCCTTAAGTTCGAAACCAGGCATACGGAGAGCCTTATGCAAAAATTGCAATTAAAGTCCGTTGAGATTCAGACAGATGTCTTCATTAAGGAAAGTTGAATTCCTGTTTCTCTCTAAGAGAAGCTGAGTGTTAAGTTTTTCTACGATATTTTTTACATTTGAATTTTCACCTAAGTTATGTAAAGTTGAGATATTTTTAAATACCTGTGTACATTTATCAGCTAACTAAATAATTCAACATATTAAGTTGATTCAGATTGTCATCATCCATGTTTGCAAAAAGCTTTTGACAGATCTATTTTATGGCCAGAAGCACTATCATTTTTAAACGAGATAGAATCTGTTCAGAACTAACTAGTTTCCTGACGTGAAGGTTAAGGAATATGAATGGTCAAAGCAATTTAATCCCATAAAAACCATTGGATTGAACTGATACATTGAGTGCAATTAACAGCATTACACCCCAGATCAGTGACAGAGCTTCCTACTTCCTTTTACAAAAAGATTAATTTACCCTACTTTAAATTATTAATTTATTTATCAGAATGCAAAGCTCATATTAAGGAGCACTATAAAATTCAAATTTATTTAATTGTGTGTGTTTAATCGTACACCACAGAGCTTTCATCATAAGTTCGAGTAGTCACGGATTATGGATCATTTATAGCAATTGATGCAAAGATTACAACAATTACACGTATTAACTACAGAATTTCCATCAATATCGTTATTTTTCGTAATGAACTCCCCAAAAGAATAATCCTTCAATTCTAAAAATAGCAAATATTACAAATAACTTTTATATCCTTTTATAGATATTGCTATATCTCTTTGATTTAATAATAATTTTGGAATTGCAGATTTTAAATAACTTATTATATTTCCTAAATACTCGAAAACACTTGATAGTCGAATGACCAAAGTATTTACACGCCCATGTAATCTTTCTTGTTTGGCCATATGAAACGAAATGATGGAATTTTGAAGTTTGCCGACAAAATAGAAAAATTTGGCCTTGCTGTGCTAACCATATTATGGTAATTATAGAGCACACTGTGTGGTATAAAATTATAGAAAAAATTCTAAATTATTTATAATCTACTGAAAACTATAGAATGCTTCACGATTTTATATGTCCTCCTTGCGTCTAATCTTCTCTGAATCTTGCAACGTTGTTTTTGTGATGCGAGAAGCACAAATCATGTTCAAAAAGCAAATACGCTATTATAAAAGCATATTCTCCAAGTTTTTGTCCACTATCCCCCCCCCCCTTTTTTTAATACACTAAGTTTCAATTTCATACTGCCTTTTTTACATTAAGTTTAATAAAAACTTGATTGAAGCCAACCTTATGCGATACAAGCATCAACAAAGATAGATGATCTATACAGACCATAATCCAAATTTTATGATACATATGGAATATAAACTTGTTTTTCCTCTCCCTGTTTTGTAATTTGCAACCTCGTATATAATACTTGCAGGTAACTTTATTTATTTGTAGTGTAGCTGCAATGTCAATTGCCGTTTTTCAGAATAAAAAAAAACCGATTTCAGTCCTTTGGATACTTCTTCCTAAGGGGATGGATAAGTAGGGAACAGCAGGAAGGTAGAAATCGGCATCTGCTTTACGGGCAACCCCCCCCCCGTAAATGGAAGAGTCCCCAGAGAAAGCAAACCCCAGAAATCTCCCTTCCCTGTCCATAAATCATTCCAGCCTTTCGGTCGTCTGCCGTCCAACCCCTCGCAACGCTTTTTCAATGAAGTTCTCTAGGCCTTACCGTATACAAATCGTTCTGAGCTTGTAAGCAGAACTAGAAGAGTCGGAACTCGAACAAGTATTTTCTATGAGTTGGTTCGGAGCTCTGCGAAAAAATAATAAAAGCGAATAGACAGATTGCTGTCAGAATGAGGTTCCAACATACCCTTTTAAAGTTTAATAGCTAAAGTTTTATGGCAATAGAATATCGAGTATAATTTTTTTTTGGAATAAAAATTTTTCGAAGAAAGGTTTCGCTAAGCTTCCATGCGATGAGACCCTTACTAGATAGAGTAAAGTGTCTCAGCAAAATAAGTCACATTCGACAGTTAAAGTATTTATGTCAAGGAATTCTCTGAGTTAATTAATGTAACATGCCACCAGAAGTGAAATTTTATGCGCATTATTTTTGGCTTTTCAGTTTGCAATTCATTTGTGTGCCTAGCATGCTTAAATTTAAGGAAGTTGATGGCACAGTAAATGCTGTCAGTAAATGAAGGATTTTTTTTTTGTAGTTTACTATATTCTTTTCTACTTAACAAATAACACTTGCACTAAAAGCGTTAAATAAAAAAAGGCCCGCGCTAAAAAACTTCTTCCTGCTCATAGAATAATAGAACATCTTTTAACGAAAAGAATTTGCTTAGTTATAATTCATCACAAATATCGCAGTGTTTGCATTACCAAAGCATGAATCCTAATTCCTAATTTATACAGTAATGTTAAGTAATTTTGAAAAAAGAAAAAGAAATTGAGGGAGAAAAACTTACTTTATAAAAATAATAACTGATACTTATGTTTTCATTTTTTTTTTTTTTTGTTATTTCATTATAACTGAATTCACCAGGAATTTAAAACCCTCAACAACCGTAACTTTTGTTTACAGGCTCAAGTATATATATATAACAAGGAGACTTGACACATGAACAATCAATTTACAGACTGCTTAAATTGGAAATAATTTCTTCTTTCTGAAAAATGTATTGCTTTTGTAAAAATATTGAGTTAACAATTGTTGTATAATACTTATTACTCCAAATTTATAGTTTTAATTTCTCAACTAACTCATCTTATTCACTTATAGTTTTACGTAACACATACTTAACGGCAAAAACTATATACATTTTATAAATAAAAAATATTTTTCCTTTATTTTTAATATAGAAGGTTGAAGTACGAATGATTAATACGCACATTGAAGATGTTCATAAAGAGCAGTAAATCAATTCAAGGCACTGATGATAATATAAAGACATTTCAATCGGAAAAGTAATAAGTATCAATGACTTTGATATGAGCTAGTTAAATTTGTACTTCATGAGATGTGTTGAATTTGACATTTAAACTTGCATTGGAATGATAAGTAGTGGCCAACATATATTTCAGAGAAAAAGGGAAACATAAATTCATTGGGTTATTCACTATATCTTAGTTTGTAAGGAATTTAAACCAAGAAAAAAAAACTTTGGCTTATTATAAAAAAATCTATTAAGTTTTTGAAAGTTACCAGAATATGGGGATGTTGCTAGATTTTTTTCCCATTAAAGTAAAAAATATTACTTTAAAGTTTTTTTCACAATATTTTTCTTTTCAATCATAACAATGCAGAATTATAGATGATTATGTATTTAGCAACTTAAATAACACAATTTCGACTAAAAAAAAATTTTAATAAGTTTGTAACAAGATACTTCTTTCTATATTTAAAACCAAGAGGCTGAATGCTTTAACGTGAAGTTATAACTTTTTACGTATACAATTGTGTACTTTGTGTTTAGATCCATACATATTATGTTGAAAAGTTGCTTTGTCTTGCTTCCATGGGATGCTGAATAGTTTTCACTTTTTCAATTTTAACAACTTTTAAAAACAAAAACCATTACATTTGAATACAAGTTTGAGGAATATTTTTTTAATGGAACGAATTTCATTTTGCTCTACAAACTTTTATTTTACATTTCATTAAAAATGCGTAGCAACTTAGAACAATATTTTTTAAAATCAAAAATAGGACACAAATGCCTCTAAGCAATAAATTTTTCCAATTTATTAGTAACAAAAAATAAAATTCTTGTCTGCATTAGCGTAAATATTCAGAAAAAATGAGGCGAAAAACTAGAAAAAAAAATTCAGACAACAAGAAGCTGTCACGGCAAAGGCTTTTTGTCATTTCAAGTGAGACGTATTTAAAAACGCCACTGACAAACAGGGTTCATTTCAGATTAAAACCTGATTTAAAGATTTTAAAGCTAAACGGCTGATTAGAATGAACCCCATGATTTACCCTCCCCCCCCCTTTTTTTTCTTCCTTTTTTAAAATCAAAGGATACCCGAGATGATATCCAATTTACAAGAATTTTCCATAAAGTGAGAACGTTTGAATTAAGATGGAGAAAAAAAAAGGAGAGGGTTGCCCCATTGTGATAACAATGGTTAAACGGTAAATATTTGGCTAATTTTTCATTCAATTACTAAATGAAAATAATTTTCAACATTTTTCTTCAAAGAGTGTCCGTGTTCAAGTGTTCTCAAGATTATACCCCCCCCCCCTTCTTAATTATGATCATTAACGATTTAACAGAAAATTTCATCCGAAATTACTAATGTATCGAATAATTTTTTTTTTTCCAAAGCTTCTACAGTTGAAAAAAGTATCGCTTCAGTTGAAAGAATCTATAAAACACAAATATACCGACTCACATCAACGATTTTAAATTATATTTTGCAACGAAAGCATCAAAATTATTCAGTCTATTTCAACTAATGGCATCAAGAAAAATTAAATTAGCGGCAGTAATATAATATATTTAATAATCTATAAATCAACTGAGGATAATTCGAGAAGTAATGAAGTCAACATTTACCAAAATTGAAGACAATACTCATTTTTGAAAAACAGTTAAAGCATCTGAAGCATTCAAAGCTCTTTGATAAACTGAAAAAGTCAATAGCACAAAAGCAAGTCCATTTTGAAGTTAAGCAAGCACAACTAGCGTAAAGGATGGTTATGGGAGGTTGGCCAAAGAGTTAAATTCAGTAAAATAACAAAACATACCAAATAAAGTACAAACAAAACATACCAAATAAAGTACA
>JAPMOQ010057673.1:2997300-3171030 GCA_026543055.1 Argiope trifasciata
AATTTATTTCAATGAAGCTGTTAATTCTACGCATAAACCTGAATGACAAAGGTTCCCTGAACCTTCCACGCCTATTTCTTTTTTTTAATTATAGTGACAAATTAAATACTTAAAATAAATCTCAAGAAAGAAAAGTAATTGAACAACAGGAAGAACTTTTAGTTTGTTCACTGATCCATTACGGAATTCATAAATGAATATATCATACTAAAAAAAAATTGAAATACCATCTCAATTTACTTATGTTTTCTGATGATGTCGATCCCCAACAACTTTTTTTTTCCCTTTGTCTTACGTATCAAGAAATTAACTATAAAACACCATTCTGATCTGCACAATTTGCTATTATCATTTTATAAGAGTTCGCTTCGCGTTTATTTCATGCATCAAGGACAGCAGTGTAGAATTATTTTATGGTAACTTTTAGTGACCATAAAATAATTCTCCACTGCTGTCCATACATTATTTTTGGTGTCAGAAGAATGCAGTATATTTGCTTTCTAATCAAATTATTATTATTACTTTAGTAATCTCTCATGACAATATTTTTGCTAAATCTACATCAGAGATCTTTTCAAAAGTTATTGAAAATTGTATGAATGAAGAGACTTTTGATGCTTTTTTGGTGGTAGAAAGTAATAATTTAAAAAGATTAAAAGCAAAAATTTTTAGAATGCTCTACTGCCTTAATCTAGTCAAATTAGGTTTAATCGCAGAATTCAGTATTACTTAGAAGAATACATATAAACATTTTATGTCAAATGAAGGTTAAAAAAAAATTAATCAGATCCTTGATGTTATTAGAACTACGAAAGTTGGTGATACAGACTTCCAAGTTATAATAATATACGAGACAGTTGACACCATTGCAATAATGTGTGCGTGTGTGTAAGGATATCTCTAAATCTAAATTTAATCCTAATTTATTTCCTAATTTTTATCTTAATTTAGCCCATATTAACTTCAATTTAAAATGTTCTCTTTTTTTCTGATCGAATTCCACCTTTTTATTTTTAATTAATGCTACTGAAGCTCTGTAAAAATGCGTATCTCAGCGATTCCCACGCTACGAGTGAAAGGGTAAAAAAAATGTCTAGCTAAGCGAATTCCTTTTAAAAGATACCTAGATTTTCCTATTCTAAATCGACACGTGTGCAGAAATCCATATCAGAATTTCATTGTGTATAATTACTGGGGATACGTTGTCTTCTGCTCTTGTATCGCTTGTGAACTGATGCCAGTTTTGTCCACGCTTTTTGCACATAAATTATATCACCCGGGATGGAATAAAGCGAAGTTTAAAATTACAAAAGTGTCTTCTCCCTCTTCAGTCATGAAACTGCTAAAAAATTTATTTATATATATATATATATATATATATATATATATATATATATATATTACTAAATTCGGTTTTATTTCAAAATACTAATTTTCTAAAATACTTTTTTTTAAGCGGAAAAGTATATGTATTCAAGGAAGCATTATCTGAATTAAAATATTATTTAACTAACTCATATTATTAATGTGTGTCAAGCGATAGGAAAATAGAAGACATATTTTAAAAGCTACTTATACATACAGATGTATAATGACTAATTTAAAATTTGCTCAGTTAATAGTTTCTCAAATTTTACAAGTAGAATATATTGCTTCTGAATGATAGACGAAATACCTTTTTTTTCTTTCTGAAATGCCAATACATTTCTTCTCAGTCGGCATTTTTTTAGTCTATGGTCCTTGTCACTAATTACGATAAGACTAAGAATACTTGAAAAAAAACACATTATAAGTGTAAAAATAAACAATACCCCATAAAAATGGAAGCATTAATTATCATTCAAATTGAAATAAACCTTAGGTTTCTTTTCTTCAGTAAACGCATCTCTAGGTATGTCACTTTTCATTTTTTTGCTGGAATATACCACTTTTTATAATAAGAAAGGTATTAAGATTCTGAAGCTCATTCAATAAAAAAGCAAACGGAGACATGTGCTTCATATCTTTAATGTAATCCCAAAAGAATACATCGAAGGATCTGGAGACTTACGGAGGTACTTAAAAGAGCTAAGTCATTGGCCATTCTACCGTCTATTGATCATAGACTTCAAATTTACCACTTAATGCGATAATACAAATTGAACTGAATCTGACAGCTCACACAAAAATGAACGAAAAAATTTTAATTCACCTGCTTCATATTCCCTTGATCAGCCGAGAACTGTGAATAGTATATTTCAGGAAAATAAATTTAAAAATCCGATGATGATTATTTTGTAATTGCCTCGTATACTGGGCTCCTGTAACTTAACAACACTTTCTCCTATATTTTTCACAAAGTGTACTCAAAAATCATCAAGAAAGTAATCTCGATTTAAAATTTCGAATTTATTTATATTGAATTTATTCTTAAATATCTTTCATCGAGGGATTATATTATATATATATATATATATATACGCACAGAGTGGTTAGTTAAAATTCCATTTTGAAATGGTCATAAAAGGAAAACTAAGGGATCAAAGCGTATCAAACTTGGATAATAATTTAAAGATCATGGGAATTTCTTTTTCACTACAAAAAGGTCAAAAACTCTTCGCCTGGAGGGGAAATGGCGCTGTATGAAATATTATTAAACAAAATAAGACATGAAGATAGTGTTTTAAAATGCGTTTAATCGTTTCTAAAAGGTTTTACAGCACATGTTCAATGTGGCGTATATCATTTTCTGAAAGCAAGTTAAATTGTATTACTGCCTTCTCATCAAGAACTTTTAGCATATCCCCTGGCGTATTCCTCTTACTGAATGATACCTTTGCAAAGCCCGCCAATCAATGCTATCGCATTCATAATAACATTTAACGAGAAAACAAAGTCTTCCATGTTCGAGACATTGTCGATCCGTAACAATGAAAACTTTGACAAACAGGCTCACTTTTATTTAGAAAACCATATGACTAGTAAAGCGCATCTGATTAAGTCATTTACTTCTTCCTCCCGTAAGCTAGTTACAAGACATTGCAGTTTTACATAACTTTACAAACAGTTTCGTTTCAGAACGATTAAACAAATTTTAAGCCGATGTCTGCATGTTATATTTTATTTAACAATATTGCGTACAGTGCCCTCCCCCCAGCTGGTGGAGAATTTTTGAAAATTTTTTTAGTGGAAAAGGAATTCCCATGACTTCATTCAAACTATTACCAAGTTTGATAATATTTGATCAGTAGTTTTACTTTCATGACTATTTCAGAATGGAACTTTAGTTATAACCCCCCTGTATATTCTAATTTTGATATTTCTTTGGATGCTGCCTGATGAAATCCATCTTAAAAGGGACTGGTAAGGATAAAACATGCCAGAAAATTCTGATATGTGGGAGCGCTAATTATAGGGATAAACTAAACATTTCTAGTTAACTTTTGATATCATCAAATGCTGCTAGCTCCTGTTAATTTTTTTAATTCGATAGATCTTAATCCTCGTTGGGATACTTTTCACCTACCGCGTTTATATTCACCGGCTTTCTTGCTCTGTTCCATTCCAACTCAAAATCCGTAGGGGGTTGAAGGCCTGAGCCCCCTGACAAGAGAGTAAATAAACTGCTTCTGCGGCCCAGTTGATGTTCCCAGACAGAACAGTAAATCACGCTTGCCTTTCCCCTCCTGGTAGAAAGTCCTCTTTCGACAATTCTCGCGATTTTTTTTATCTTTATTTTCCTATTTGATTTTATTTCCGAGAAACGGGCGATCTTCATTCTTTTCGGAAGCTCGATGGGTTAGTTTGAAGGATATATATGGTCGGATGCCTTCTTTGAAATCACGTGTCAGTCGGTTCAATTACCGGTGAAATACTGTTAACCTGGAGCCCTCGACGCTTCTGGGGGGGGGGAGGGGGAGATCGGCCGAAGTTAAGGTAGCAGCACCCATTTTCCCGTCGTTTTCTTTCGGTACTTTCCGGCCGCTTGAATCGGCGTCGCTTTGTTTTGGCCGGATTTTTCAAAAGTTTTTTTTCTTCCGGGTTATATGGATATGCAAGAGAAAGAGAATATAATAATAAAAGAGGTTATAGTTGCGAATATGATAATAATATTGGTGCCGTCCATAAAATGCATCTAATATTTTAGTAATGGCAAGAGAGTTGATAATTCGATAATCGATATTTTAATAAAGGTAAAATTAATCATTTGCCTTATCATTTTTAACAGAAAAATGATAAGGCAAATTTCTTACCTTTGAATTTTTGAAATCTTAAGCGTCTTCCGTAACGCGTCTAGCACGTTCAAATGAAACTTCTGCAATGCAGCCGTTACGCGCATCAAGCGTTTTTCAGCAATTTTCAACATTTAAACGTTTAAAGCTCTTTGTAAATGTTTACTTATTTGAGTTTTTATTTGTGTTTGCTCTAATGAGACAAAAAAGGATTGTTTGGTCGATTGCGAAGAGGACGTTGAAAGGGTTAAAGTGACTGCAACTAGTTATTGTAACATTACAACTAATTACACTTTTAGTTATAAAATTAACAACAAAAAATGCATCGATTGGAAATATAATTAAATTACATAATATTTTCTATTACAAAATGATTAGAAGTCTCTTCACTTTCATCTACTCAAAAAACTATTGTTCAAATGGCTTCAAAATGTTGTCTTTTATTTTAAATTAAAGATTAATTATTATTGCTGAGATTACTATATGCGACACAACTGTAGCACTTTTTCTGTTGATTGTTTCCTTTTGTAAGTGTTGTTGAAATTCAACAGAATAAAAGTATAGTCAACTAGTTTCTACCTATACATCATATTGAATTATATACTTCAAAATAGAGACGATTTTTACCCCCCCCCTTTTTTTTAAACTCATGCATGATTGAGGGAAAAAACAAGAATGATTTACCTTAGGAGTTAATAATATTCGGTTTTTCATACACATTATATATCATGCAGTCGTCTCATATTATCTGTATTTTGTCTAGTTAAAATCTCAATCATAACTTTTAACATAAAATGAGAAAGAAAATTATTTAAATCCAATTTGGTTAAAGCAATTCTGAGTGAAATAAATTCCCTTATTGGATAATTATGAGGATTCAGCAGCAATTTTTTCTTAGTATTCAGATAAAACTGCAAATCTTTTTAAAAATTACATCACATAAAAATAAGAAGTTACCAAAGTACATAATATTGCAAATATCATAGATATATTTCAAATAATAATTATAATTTTTGAAAAATAGCAGTATTTTTAAAATTTTGTAACACGAAACCATATTTAATAAAAATTTCAAAGCGTCATTTTTATTAATACATTGAAAAGAAGAAAAATTAATTAAAAAAAACATTTTAACTCCTATTTACGATTTATTATAATAAGTAATTATGAATCAATTTTTTGTTTCCTATTAATTTCTTAAATTCTTTATTAGATAACACCACTCGAATGGATTCAAAATTCGAATAAATTTATCGATTAACTGATAATTTAGTTATGGCAATATTATAATAATCATTGATAATATATGGCTATGCAAAATTCTAAAGCTAAGCTAATCTTGAAGTGAGTGTAAATTCAATGGCAAAATTCCATCTTTACTAATATGAAATAAGTCAAGCCAAACAAAAGTGTATAAAAATATCATTAAAAGATTCGCCTCATTCTTTTTCTCCATCAGAATTCGAAATGCCGATTTTCAAATCTTAACGCACCTGTTTATTTATATAAACAAAGATTGCAAATGGAAATCTGCTTTTCACCCAATTTATTTCATTTCTCTATCAAGATAAATAATCAAACTTCAAAGTAAATAATCTTCAGACGAATGATCTCAGAAACTTAATTTCCATGGGAAAGCGAGAATGAGACGAATGATCTTCAATAAATAATCAAAGGAAGAGTTTTTGTTTTCACTTTTTCACCATCGTTTTTCTATAACCTATATTTCATTCGTCGAAGATTTCTCAAAAACAATTTTTTTCCCTTTCTGCCATCTCTAAGAAATGCATTAAAATATATATGTTG
Organism: Argiope trifasciata; assembly: GCA_026543055.1. Taxonomy (NCBI): domain Eukaryota; kingdom Metazoa; phylum Arthropoda; class Arachnida; order Araneae; family Araneidae; genus Argiope; species Argiope trifasciata. The sequence goes on from JAPMOQ010057673.1 coordinate 3,003,318, forward strand.
AATGGTCTGTTCTAATGAAAATATTTATATATATCGAGATCTGAAAACGTGAGTGCACCCGAACTTATTGATCTTGCTATCGATTAGTGGTCCCTGGAATATGTATCCCAACTAAATAACAGTTTCCCTTTCAATATTTGTTTAACTTCCACTGCTGGCAGAAGCACATACATTATTTAATAGGCAATGTATTTTTTCCCCTAGCATTACAAACGTAACTTGAGTTACTTGAGTGGGACGTGTCGTTAAAAGAATGAAGGATACCTCTACACGTAGGTACTGTTCTTGAAATGTTAGTTGGATCTTTCAGGGGTTGTATAAATAATAAATCTGACTTATTTGACATTTTCCTTCCTTATATAAAATATTTGAAATAATTTTTAGCGTAATAATTTGTGTATGGAAGTTAATCATTAGTTAAATGTGTAGCTTTATATAATATGTATTATATATTTAAGAAAAGTAACAAATTTTCAACAAATAGCATTTTCTCACATAGAAAGATTTCTTATATTTAATGATTCATGAATACAAATTCCGACAGTTAAGATTCTTTGTTTCTTTGAAAATGATTCAAAGTGATTTAAAAAAGGGTTTTATGGGATGAAATTTGGATTAGTATGATTTTTTACTATGAATAATTTATATTACTCAGGAAATTGAAACCAAATTCTTAATTCAAGTCTCCTTAAATTATGAGTAAGTCCCTAGGGAAAGGTAGGATAATATATCTTTCTAAGAAATTCAACAAAGTTTTTACAGAACTCATATCTCTCAGACTTTTGAACATGACTAAATAAAAACAACAATGAAAATTATCGCAGATGAAACAAACTCGTGACTGGAAAAAAAACCCGAAATTTTATTTATTAGTAATATATCTACCTTTATTCTGTTTATTTTATTCTGACACATTATGAGCAGTATACATGCTATTGATAGCATGATTGATAGCATATGCTATTGATATTTCAACAAAAGACTGTCATAGGTGGAAAAAATTACGGAAGCCTATCCAACTTGAATAGTAGTTATAACTTTATCTGGGCTGGTTAATTCATTTTAAAATTTAATTTTATGAATTGTATTCGTTTTTCTTAATCTAAGAAACAACACTTGACAAAAATATCATTACAAGAAAAAGATTCCTATTAAAATATTTTAATTGTATAACAAACGCTATAATTTAGTTAATATTCAAAGAGTTTTTTTTTAACTTAAAGTTTTAGGTAAGATATCATTCAAATATTCCCTTTGGATTAAAATTACAGAAATTAAGACTACTGTTTCCACAATCCGATTCCTACAAAGGTTGAAAGAAATATTTAGGAAACATTCCTGGCTTAGGAGCACAATTACTTAATTACGCTTTAATTCCATCTCCGTAAAAAAAAAAAAAAAAAAAACTAAATTTTCCTGTGATTTTTAATGCTTTTTTTTCTTAGTTCTTTTTAATTCTTTTTAGATATGTAATAATATTCTCCTCCTATTTATTCAATAAGATTTATATTTAGCAGAGAGAAAAAACGTTTTCTAGTGCAACAATGGGGATAATTAATAGAAATTTCAAACTTTTTTACTGCTCAACCAAACAGATGTAATTTTTATTGATATTGATGTAGACGTCGTCGCTGTCGTCTGGTGGCCAAATCTCCCTTTTCTAATAGGCTTCAGGCTTATATTCTTGGAAATTCACAGTTTCAACTTATTGATGACTCAAGCATTCTCACGTTGATAACTCATACGTAAGACAAAACAATAATTTAGCAAAGTTAGACTAACACCCTGTTTTGAACTGTACGATGTTTAAACAAACAATAGGACACGGGTTCAAAACATATCATTTGATTGTAGTTCGAAATAGGAGGTTCTTCACAAATATACCTCCTGGTGATTTAAAATGGAAACAATTTTACGTTTTATAAAAGAAATTGCTTGGCAAAAACGAATGGGAAACGACTATTATTATTGCAATATGCGTCCTAATTTAATAACTGTGTTTTTCAACCGGCAACACTGTTGTATAAAATATGAGGATTCCAAAAAAGAACTACGCTGCATTAAAAGAAGTTGCAGAAGTTTTCCAATATTCCCATTTGTCGCAGATAAAAAGAGGAAACAAAATTAGAGGATATGAAGGCACTTCTTAACTTGGGTGTCATAACCTGGAATTCAAAATAAACAAAGTATAAAATTGATAAACTCACTTTGTTGTTTAGTAAGCTTCGCCCAAAGAGTGCGTGCATTTTTATAATTTATTCAATTTGTAGTTGATACAAAGAAACAATTTTTTAATATTCGTGCTGTTTAATTCAATACTCGATCATTGTAATGACAGAAACACAGTGGGATACCTCACAGCTTGATATAGTTCAATGTTTTTAAAGCGCTATTTAAGAAAAGCCGCCTTTCTGAAAGAGCGTGGCGCAGGTGGTTAAATTGAGACAAGTCATCAATCATCACTTAAGGAACGCCTTGCACACTGACTTATTACTTAGTCTTCTTGCACAAATAATCACTTTCCTATATTTGACCTTGAACGTCTTCCTCTTTGTATGAACTTAGAAATTCGGGAGCAGTTCTCGAAAGTGAAGTCTTTATTACAGCTTTTATTACCTTATTTAAAATTTACTCTGAAAATTTTTTTAGAAACATTTGCAATTAAAATTTTACAGTGTTTGTCATCATATGAGTTTCATAAACGATTTTCTTTGAACAGATGATTTGCATTGAGGAGAACAAAGAAACTTCAGTTTTTTTTTTTTCCCGACATTAAATCCACCTTTTTATGAAAAAGCAATGTACTTGAATTCTAATGGAAATAATATAAAAAAATTTTTAATATTATTTTAAAATCTTAGTTAGTCAGTTCATCGAATTAGTGTTGCTAGTGGATAGTTAAGAAACTTTAAATAGTGAATATTAAAAAAAAAATTTAGTATTGCCTGTAAGATTTCCATTTTCCGACTTGTACGGTTTTTAAATCTAGCCAATGATATGGTTCAAAGAAACTATTTTCACTTGGTTTTTCAAATTTTCCACTCTTGAAACAATAGTTTTTAAAAATACTCTAAAATTAGTCTAACTGTAATGAACACTGAATTTCCAAAAAAAAAATCTTAACGGACTCTTTTACAACATTGCATGAAATCGACAATCTAGAAATTTTCGTTCACATTTCGATAGACTACTTGCTTTAGTCGTACAACGTATTAGTATAAACTATATTTGGATGAGATTTCATAATCATTTTAGTACATTATTAGACCTTTAATTTTAGAAAATAATAATCTTTTAAATATTTTAAAATATTTAATACTCAAAAAATTATTGAACAACTTATAAAAATAATTAAAAAACACTGTTATTACAATTACCCCATGATATGGCTGTTTCTTTCGATCTTAAACATATAATACCTTTGATAGCAACACAATATAAAAATATAGTGCTGACTGAAAGATGTATCGCGATATTTTTGGTAATTTCTTATAAAAAAGTGCTAAATTGATATTAAATATTTTATAATAAAGAATATTACGAGTTAAAGTACTTTTATGACAATACTCATTATAAGTTTACTAATTTTAAAATATATTTTCAAGGAGACACTTGAATTTTAGCTTCGTTTTTGGAAAAAAATCTGTTAGTTTTTATCATGAGACAGATGTGTTATTTTCAACTGCTTATAGACAAGTCCGTAAAAGTTTTGACTGATTTAACATTTGATATTGGATTCTAATTACATCATTATGAATAAAATTCACTATTCTTAATTTGTTTACCTTCTTGAATAGGAAGTGTAAAGAAACTATTGTAAAAGCCAAAAAATTCGTACTTGATATTTTGACGAATATCTCCATTTAAAGTCTTCTCGTGTACGAAAAACACATTTTTTGCTTTATGTTTGTAGTACAGCTGGTACAGTACAATTAATTAAAAATGCTTTGAGCCAGACAGATGAAAGGATTTAAAAGAATCCTGTACATTTCTATAAAATTCGGAACGAACTCTATTTACAGCAAGTCTGGCTATCTGGCTGTTCGAGTATACGTGAATTAGATGACTACAAAATGCTAAATAGATAACATTTGGCACACAGGTTTAGCACCTGAAATATCGATTCTTTTCAAATTTTAAACTTAATATGTCAAACATTCAACTGTTGTTTAGTCTCTACATTCGCATACATGTAAACGCACCAGTCCTTAAATGTAGCGAAATCTGTGAAATTCAGTATGTTATTTCGCTATTACGATTGTCAGTCCGTGTCAAATTTTCCTGTTTTTAGAAGGCTGATAGCATTCAAAATACATATTCTCATTATAGATTCAATAAAAATGCTAAATTCATATCTAACATCTGCATTACGTAGTCGGGGTTCACCAATACCAAGCTATTAGAGAAGGATCATAATTTATGTGGGAGAAGGGGGATAAACATTTATTGGAGAGAATGTGAGAAAGTTTCAGGGAGACATTCCAGCTGGCTTTACAATGATTTTAGAAGATTTACTACCCAATACTATGATGTTACAAAGGCCTTTTTAGTAATCAAATGAGTTGCAATAAAAACAGACCAGGGCAAAATGCTGGACTGTGAGAACGACTTGCTGACGAGTAATGGACTAAAGAGATGATCCTTAAAAAATGCACAAATTAGAAATTAAAACAGCAATGTATTCTATTCAAATGGAATTTGAAAATATATCAATCATATCTAGTACGTTTTGTATATTTTTGGAAAATTTGTTTTGAACATAGAATAAAGTAGCCATCCAAAATTGAGTAAGATATTTATTCTTGCCACTATTTATTCATTATTTTCCATAAAATCGATAAATTTCGGCAAATTATATAATTGACTAAACTATTTTGTTGCTTATTATGTTCATTTATAATTATGTAATGTCAACCTTTATTTTTAATACCATTAAATCTTAATAAACTACTTTCGAATAAATTCTATATTTTCTCCAGTTTTAACATAAACTTCTAGATTACTAACAGTATAACGAGCAACACGAGTATCAAGGGCAAATAGCAAAATTCCTAGCATTTAAGACAAAAAAGAAAAAATTCAAACGCATATGCATAACTGTTAAAAATTATTACATTTTGTGTTTGTGTGTTTGAATATGAGTATGGGGGTATAATTACGAGCCTTTGCGTGTGTATGTTTGAGGTATGAGTGTACTTGAACAAGCATGTGAGAGTTTGTACGCATGTGCTCTTGCGTGTTAAGTAGCCATTGAAAATATATAGATTAATCTATGCATCGATTGTTTTCGGATGTTAATAAGTTGTGTAAAATGGAATGAAACTGGACCAGGTGAGGAAATGAAAACAAGTCTATAGCCTAGTAATTTCTATCATGCTTTAGTAATATAGCCATTATGAATTTATAGTTACAGCATCCGTTAAAATAACTATTTTTTAACTTTAGCTTTATCTCCATGAAAATAAGGATTTTCCTATTGAGTCTATTTTTGGACATTTAATTAATTAGTCAATATTGTTTCAGAAAGAGCAGCATTTTTATTTGTTCTCTTAGTCAACATTAACAGAATTCACATAATTGGCGATTCACAAACACATACCGAATTTATCCATTTTCTAATAATTAATTTATAAAGACAAAAGGTAAATGTTTATTATAAAGTATTTTGCTTGTAACGCCTAATTATTACAGTTATTATTGAAATGATTTGCAGATTTTATTCAACATTACTCAAACACTTTATAGATCCAAATTGTCGTATTTTCAATTGAAGGAGTGCTTTCTTTTTATTACTGCAAAAATCAGAAAAAAGTCACTCGACATTAACATTGGGGTTAGTAAAAAAATTAATCGTTTAAGTAGAAGCACTATACAAATTTTTGGTGAATTAGCAAATGCTATCAACAACAGCTTAGGGCTATTTGATGAAGATAAGTATTAAAAAAACGGATTTAACATTGGAGAACTCGTTATCAAGCGTTCTAAACTTATATGAACAAATACTTTAAATAAAAAAAAAATAAACCACTTACCAATTGTATGTCAGTTATACATCAGTTATAAAATCAGAATAAAATGTTACGTTCACATGTTTCGAAAAGGAATCTATCCTGTATTTGTTTGTTTTCTACTAACAGAGGTTTGAAACTATTGATAATGATATCCATTTTTTGTGATGAAAATGACATGTAATAATGTATGTTTCCTTCCATAAAATTTCCTCCTTAATCATAACTTAACAATTCAGTGCAATTAATTTCATAAAAGATTTAAAAAATCTCAAAAATTACTCTTCTACAGGTTAATAGAGAAGAAAAATCAATTTAAATAATGGACAGAATATTAGTAATAGCATTTTCCCCTTTTCAGGAGGAAAAAAAATCTTGACCGCATTTTCAAGAGTATGTATTTCAGCGACTCAAAAATTTATAAATAATTAAGAAAATGAATCGTTAATTACCGGTAACTAAACATGAACAATTATTTAGTAAGCGTTAATGGATTATTTTAAGAGCATTTCGACTAATAAATTCTGAAGAATTGAGGGAAAGAAGACATGAGAAAGGTTTTGCAACTCTTCAATGTTTGTAGCACTTGTTGAGATCATTACACATAATTTGAAACGTAGAACTTAAGAGTGACGTATCCTTCTAATCATTTAAATGTGATTCACGATTCTGATATATGTCTAATACAATTACAGTTGAATTTTCGATTTACGCTGACTTATGTACAAAATTCTATCGTTATTTTAATAATTCTACAATTTTAAATGCAGAATACATTAGTTTTAAAATTTAAATCGAAACCAATTGAATTCAAATTTATCAGACTACTGATCTTTGATGTTAATGATCTGGAAATTTTAAATTCAGTTTTTTTTTTTTGCATGATATTTATTTTATTAACTACTTTAAGTTTGGCAAGTGTGTTCAGAGGCTATTAAAAATCAATAATTATAAATGTATTCAGTACAGAAATCAAAAAGAATGTTGTCATTTAATGATATTTTCTAATATTTGTTTAGAAATTAGGGCTGAATTAATCAATCTCAGGGCTCTTAGGCAACACGTATTGAGGCTTCTTTCTCCCTCTCTCAGCTTTTTAAACTATATTATATATATATATATATATATATATATATATATATATATATATATATTAAATTTTAATCTTTATGTAAGCAGTTTTATGTAGCAATACTTACTTAACCGAAATAACAAAACAAAAAATTCAGGGTCACTATCAACGAAGTTTTATTATCTTACTTATAAAAAAAAAAATCAAAAAATAAATTTAGATGAAATGACAAAAAAGCAACAAAATTTCATTGGCACAATTCAAATAAAATAAGAAAAAATCAAAATAAGAAACGACATTTTAAAAATTATATTCAGTTTCATATCATTTTAGAATTATAAAACAAAAAACATGCAAAAGGTAATCATTTGGGAACATTACTAGAATAATGGAAGTTTAGTTTTGAATTTTTTGTTGAAAAACTAACAAAAACTCAAAAATAAGTTTAAGCAAAATATACTTTTAAAAAAACCGAACTTGGCTAACACAATCCTTTATTATTTAATTATACAGTCAGTCGCTTTTTAAAATTATAAAACTACTATTTTGTTTTTAGAATTATAAATCGACAAAACTAATAACTTAGGAATTTTACTAGATGATTGCTTCAAAATTTAAGCAATTTTTGATTTCATTTCAAGCACGCGACACTTGAAATTGCAATTAAAGAATAAAATTAAATTATTTTGAAGGCACCATGAAGAACTTCTAGGGACTCCTATGTAATTCACAATTTTGCCTCTTAATTAATTCAGCCAAGTCAGAAGCCTTTAAATGTTTTTTTTAACATAGCGTTTTACTAAATCTGAACAAATAAAAAGAATCCAAGACTTTAATTAAACTTTCATTCCTAGAAAATAATCACTCGAAAGCAAGCAAACGCTTGTCAAACATTATAAAATGACTGTAAGCACGGGATCCATCTGACACGGATTTTTTTTAAAAAAAAAAAAGACAAACATGCGTAGTAAAAAGCTCATTTTATCACTTTTTCTATCAAGTAGAGCGATACGCTATCACATTAGCAAGGGAGATATCGAAATATTTTACCCGAAAATATTAAGACAAAATTAATATACAGGCAATGTAAGACAATTGAGGCAATATTAATTCATAGGAGAAAAAGAATGGAGAGCAATGGGAAACTGTTGTAAAAAGAGATTTATGTTAGTAAATCAAACTAATTTGAAAGTGCTGCAAAAAAAAAAAAAAAAAAAAAAAAAAAATCCTGGAGCCCTTTGCCTCTTAAAATATATCTGCCTTTATTTACTTCTTAAAAAATATTTATTTAACAGTTTTTTTCTATATCTGAACATGAGAATCGAATCCACACTTTTAATTACACTCTCATTTCTGGAAAGGAATCACTCGAAAGCAAACAGACTCTTGTCAAACACTGTAAGATTACCGTAAGCACGGAATCCATGTGACATGGAAAGAAAATGACACATAGCTAGCCACCCTTTATTGAAAACTGATGTCATCAATTTTTCTATTCCGTAAACCCATTCGGTAAATCATTCTTAAGGGAGATCCGAATGTTTAACCCCAGGATACCAAGACAAAATTATTATGCAGGCAATATTAGACAGTTAAGGCAATATTAATATATAGAAGAAAAAGAATGGAAAGAAATGGAGAGACTGTTTGTAACACGAGATTTCTATTAGGGAATTAAACTATTTAAAAAGTATAGTAAAAAAAATCGTCAAGCTCCTAAATAACTCCCAACTTTGCCTCTTAAGAATATTTGACATTATTTACCTTTTTTAAAAATATTTATTAAATAGTCTTTTTAGTACACCGTTTTGTTATATCTTAAGATGAAAAGAGAATTCCAACTTTTAAATTAACTCTCATTTTTGGAAAAGGATCTCTCGAAAGCAAACAAACACTGTAAGTTAACCATAAATATGGAATCCATGTGACACGGATAAAAAAATGACAAACAGCCATCCATCCAAATAGTAGCTCATGTCATCTCTATTTCTATCGCCTAGACCCATTCGCTACCTTATTAGTAAGGGAGAATATTTAACCCGAGAATATTAAGACAAAATTAATATATGGGCGATATAAGATATATTAGCATAATAAATTAATAAGATAATATTAATATACAGGAGAGAAAGAATGAGGAGACTGTAGTAAAATGAGATTCCTTTTAGTTAATTAAATCATTTTGAAAGCACCGCACCGTACTTCTGGACCCCCTAAGTAATCAACTTTGCTCTATATTGCATCTTAAACGATATTCATTAAATAGTTTTTTGTATAGCGATTTGCTAAATCTGAACATGAGAAGAGAATTCCAGGTTTTAATTAAACTCTCATTTGTGGAAAAGGATCACTTGAAAGCAAGCAAACCCCCGCCAAACACTGTAAGATGACCGTAAGCACGAAATCCATTCGACACGGATAAAAAATGACAAATAGCCAGCAACCCCCTAGTAGGAGCTGATGTCATCACTTTTTCCAGCAGGTTGCGTGACTGGCTGCCATTTACCAAGCCATTACGGTTTGTGGCGTTAGTATTCATGTTGGACGAGACTGATACATCAAAAGAGAAGTGATATTCTCTGCAAGAATCGTACAGAAAGAAAGAAGAAATAAAGAAAAAGAATTAAAAGAAAAAGAAAACCCACTTTCCTAAGTCATACATGTTAGTTACCATGGGACATTAACTTATGGGTAAAAGCAGAAACACAAATAACTGCACGACAGGAAAGAGTATGGAAGTAGGAAAAATTTTCATCTGAAAGGTGATCTCTAGACTTCCGTTTATTGGCATATATAAGAATACTGACTATTTTTAGGACTGTATTTGAGTAGGCTAGAACTGATTAATTTTTGCAAAAAAAGAGAAAATCAAATATTTGATGTTTCATCCAGCTTTATTTTAAAAATATTTTCTTCTGATAATTCTCAGAAAAAGTATATGACCTTTAACTTTATTACCTTAAACCATTTGTTTACTTTAAAATGTTTTGGAAGCTGAATCTCTTTTTTAAAAGAATAAAGCAGAAAGTATAATTAAAGTATTTGCTTAAAATATGCGGCAAGAGGAAAAGGTTTTGAAAGCTAACTAATTAATTCAATGTAAATTTCAAATTAGTAAATTTTGATTATAATTTTATATAAACTTTTCTGGCTGACACATTTTAGTTTGTTTTCTTAATAAAATCCCAAACTATTTCTTACTTTCTGAAATCATCAATGATGGATTTTCTCTAAAAATTGATTATCCTGAAATCTATTTACAGCTATCTTTAATTATAATGATGTTTGTAATAATTAATTATTACAAATATCTTTTTTTCCCTAAAAACTGATTATCCTTAAAGCCATTTATTTGCAAATACTTTAAATTCAATTATGAAATACGATTATTACGATATTAAATTCTGAAAACATTGCATTTTCTGCAATATTTCAAGAGAAAAATAATTTTATGTTAAGATCAAATGAGTTGAAAAAATAGTTGAATCCATAATATAAAACATGAAAAATACTATTCAATATTTTACAGCTATATTCATAATGTATTCCTAATTAAATTTTCGAAGAGAGATTATTCAAAAATGATAAAAGCCTTTTGAATGAAGGAGCAAAAGTTTTGCATGTTAAGGAAAATATCTAATTGATTTTGAAAAATCAAGCAAAATGCTTGTTTAATTTTCTATTTAATTATCAAATTTTTAATTCACTTCTTTAATTTCAGGAAATGATATTTTTATCGTATCGAATTATACCTTTGATATTTTATGTTTAATTTTTCAGAAACAGTCATTTTTCATTCAGAGATCTCTACCTACACAAACTATTAACGACTTGATAGTAATATTTAATACCCTTCGAATCTTGCGTCTACGTTGCGTAGAAATTCGGTTGATGTTTCTCATATTGATAGTGGAAATCAAGCAAAATCACTTCAGCTTTTGATTTGCATTATCAAATTTTTAATTTACTACTTTCATTTCGAGGAATCACATATTTACTTACGGAAGATATCTTTGATATTTTATGTTTAATTTTTCAGATACAGTCATTTTTCATTCAGTGATACCTACCTACACAAACTATTAATGACTTGATAAAAATATTTAATGCCCTTCGAATCTTACGTCTACGTTGCGTGGAAATTCAATAACTTGATGCTTCTTATTTTGATGATGTTCTTCACATCGGGCAGAAAGTAGGCAAAGCCAACATTACACTAAAGGTTTTCTTATGCAACTCGCCTCATCTTCCGAAATGCAAGGCATACCCGAGGTTTTCACCTAAGTATATCAAACGGAGAATATTGAAGCTGAAAATGATGGCAGGGAACTCCCCAAAAAATCCGATGGAAACTTCTAAACTCACTCTGCAATCTAATGATTCTTGCAGGGGTAAGAGATCTACTTTCCTCTATATACTCAAATCTATCTATATATCTACCCATATGAGCTTTTCGAAAAGTTAACAAAAATAAAAGAGCCGAACCTCAGATTTATGGGCAGAGTAGTCTTATGAAAAAGGAATCATTTCTTTCTTCTTTGTAAAACTCTCTTCTTTTATTTATATCTATATATATATACTTTTTTCTTTCTCTTCTGCTGTGCTCTCATTCTTTCTTTTAACTCCAGTAAAAAGGAGATAAGTTTTAAGCTTAAAAGAAAGAATCAAGACTGCGCGAATGAGAATATGGAAAAGTTTTGACCAGGACAGAAGAAAAGTCCTCTCAGGGAAAAGAGTGGAAGGAAAAAAACTAACTAAATAAATAAATAGCGCGCACAGACACAGGAAAGCAAAAGAAAAAAAGAACCCAGAGAAAAGAGGCTGGGCGAAAAAATTGGGACATAGCTTGGCTTTCAAGCATCCTGATTAAAGCCTAGAGGTCCAAGAAACCAACGATAAGACCGAGTCACTTTGGATCGATTTTTGCCATTAGAGAAAGTGGATGCTCTTGTTCGTTGGATTTCTTAGGCTCGAGTCTGACCGTGCTGATTCATTCAATACACATTTCCCCTTTGCAGCTGATAATGCAGGAGACCACAGGTACCTCTTTCCGGTACATCCCTACCCGACCCTGAGGCACCCAACTAAACATCCCATGTACCCAAGAGGAATACAATAGGGAGGTATCATAAAAACTCCTCCCCAGTCACTTTTCAGAGGATTGTACGCTTTACAACTGTTTGAATGCCTAATTCATGAGAGATTCGGCTTTTCAGAGTAATTATGAAACACATTAGAGATTGCCTTAAAAAATTGGATATGGCTTTCACCTTTTTTTTCTTCTGCCGTTTATTCCAATTGTATACTTTTAGCAATTTAGGCTACAGTAAGCATAAATTAGCATCAAAATCTGGCATTCCTTTTTAGCCAATGATTTTTGTAAGTTTTTGATAATTGTCATTGAAATTTTTGAGCTGAAACTACTCTATGTGGATCGAGTGAAAAAGAAATTTCCTTCAAGAATTTACAGCTGGTTTTTTCCTTGAAATTTTTGAAAACAACTTCTAGGAGATATGTAGATAGATTAAAAAGAGTGGAATATAAATTTTTATTCTTCCGAAAATTTTCATATTTCTAAATGGCACTATACATAAAAGAAAAAGATTAATTATACAGTCGGTAGAGGAAAAGAAGACTAAGAAATATTTATTTCCTTGTCTATTGATAGTTTATACCGTTTGTTTTGTAAGAAAAAGGATTTTTTTTGTTGTTAATATAATCAGACGTGGAAAACCAAAACTAAAATTGCTTACTTTTCATTTACTATTCTGTTCAAAAATTGTATGCTCAATTTCCGTATCAAATTTTACGACTTAAAATCTTCACATCGATGATAAGTGTTTTTAAAATCTTTCAACTAAACTGTTTTCTCTACAAATTATGTTTCAAACGATTTTTAAAAAATTAAAATGTTTAGGAAAAATGCTTTCAGTTTATTTTGAATTAAAAATTTTTAAAAAATCATAGCGATATCAAAATATGGATTAACGATAGATCATATATGTCAGATTAAAAATAGTATTATATATAAAAGAATATTGCCTTTTCATAGCAAATTACCAGAGAAAATATCAAATAGCGTTTTCATATCTCCTTAGCTAAGATTGAAATCTTTTAATTATCAAAAATTACAGTTAATAAAGCTGTGGAAATTTTTTTTCTTTATTAGTTAAAAAAACATAAAGCAATAAAGAAGCAAATCTTGAATAAAATATTAAATTCGATATTAACTATTTCTAAATTTATGCAAAATGAGTGAAGAAATTGTAGCAACTATACTGAAAATAACTCTTTACTATCTATTTTATCATTCATTATTATTAGTCATGCTAAATTTAATGATGTACTTTACAAAAAATATTACTCCAGCAAAAGTCTTATATGAAGACCTTATCTCACCAAAGTATTTTGATTACAAAATGCATTTGTTTTTTCTAATATTGATTTACAAAATGGTACCTTAAAGTGCATTCTGAATACAAAATTTTCACAGATTATTTATCAAAAGTTAAAATATAATTAAATAAAATATGGTGGTTAAATTTCACACTTTCATTTTAAAAGTTTCATTAATTCGGAAGGACTCAAGAAGGTTTAAAATCACGTAAAAGAGTATTGGTTTTTTAGCTTAAGAAAAACGTTTCAGTGTAGATGCATCCAATGAAACTAACCATAAACATTTAGGGAATTTAATTTATTGTTTATAATCCCAGAAAAAAGATGATGCAAGTGTTTTTAAAACCGATGCGCATTTTATTACTAGACTGCTTGGCAGAAAATCGCAAAAGTAAGTTTTATTTCGAACAAAGCAATATTGATTTCTCTATTATCAATAATTAATGTTTTAAAATTTAATCTGATACATATCTTTTTTTTTCCATTATTATAATGCACCTTAAAAATTTTTTCGTCTTCTTGTTTAAAATATTTTTGCAGTTAAAATTTTAAGTGACAATTATCTGAAAACTAATCTTTCGTAATTTATATATAGTACTTTTACGCAATCAACATTTTCTATAGCATAGTTGTATTTTTCTTAGACTTTTGCTCAGAAAAATATTCGTCGGACCTGCGAAGCCCAAAGCAGATCCCGGAATAAATACAAAGAGCTGGAACCTTCCATGCTAATTTTTTTAATAATGCACAGATTTAAGGTTTTTGAGGGAAAAATAAACAATTTTTTTCGCTCGTTTTTTTAAATAGAAATACAAAAAAAAAAAAACAGCTTAAAGGAGCTTTTTTAAAGATCTAATTTATATAAATTATGTAGCTGCATACAGTCAGTTTAATGCTTATTTATGTAAAATTTTGATCATTACTAGCATCAGTGTGTGTAGATACGGTTTGAAATTTAAAATAATATCCCCAATAAACTTTAAAATTTATTCGTGAAAGACAAAGTCCAGTTTCCCTAGGAAATTATCAATTATTCAACAAATGTATGATTGGGAACGATCATGAATCTCAATTTATTCAGATTCTAAGTTGAATTTAAGGAATTTTTATGACAGAAAATTTTTAAAGACTATTCTTTGAAATATAATACCATTAATATTATTAGTGGTATCATTTTATTATAATAAGAGCATCAGTGCGCATTAATGCTTTATTTCCTTTTCTTTCTTGTTACTTTCCTTACTTACAGACCAAAAATCGATCATATCTGAATATTAAGGACATTAAATTAACAAATATTCTGCATCTTTTGTCTTAGCCAACTATTAAAGCTGTACTTTTCAGAACTGATGAAAGCAATTAAACCTTTTGAAAGCATTCAGTTTTTTAAAAAATTTGTCTTTTTTCCACTAACATGGTTCTGAAATTTGAATTAAATATTAAGAAGAAGGGTAATGAAATCAATTAAAGAGACATTAATCACATATCTAACGTCACCACATGTGTAATCTTGAATCTTAATTCAGGCCTTATTCTGAACAGTGATGTCCAATTTTTTCGCCTGTAAGTGGTTTAATGGAATCTAAATTTAAATTGTCATGGTAGGTTTCACGTATACATCGAGGCCTAGAATCATGTTTATTTTGAGCACAGATATGCAGTTACTAATTTTTTTAATACATATTTTGCAGTATGGTGAAAAGGTTGTTCCACTAAAAAAATTTTTTGGTTCGTCTTTAGTTAAAATTTTTGTAAATGATTTCTCTAACATATATAACAACAGTAAATAATTACCTTTTAGCAAAATAACTGCGTTATAATACTCCCAAAAAATGTTTTGTCAGAGCAATAAGGAATCTCTCTCTAAAAATAACACTTACTGATATTTAGAAATGATTGATAAGCATATTTATCTAGAAAATAAATGCAGAAGTACCGATTTTTCGAAAAGTTGAAGGAATACTTTTTATGAAGAAATATAAACGAATAAAAAAAGGCAATAAATATTTTTCGCGTGGAAGCAAAAGATTTTCTAGATATAAATTCAAGATTAAATCTGCCTTCATTATTTTTTATTAACTTAATCTAGAATAAAAATTTTAAAAAGTATCAATTCAGTATTTCATTATCATTATCTTCTATTTTAGTTTTCAGAAATAAAAAAATGCAATAGTTAGTGTTAAACTAAATAGGTTCAAGTATACCGACTCTAAAAAGATTGCTTGGAATTTTTTTTTAAAAGCATGTCTTCAACGAAAGGCAAACAGATAAAAAAAAAATGTTAACATGAGAGAAGAGAATAGCTTCAGCCCTCTTCTTTTACTCCTCCTCTATTATGAGTAACGCTGCTAGGATTTTTTTTTTTCTGTGGATGTGACCTATTCACCTTAGGTCGAACTGAAGTCTCTCCCTAGCCTTAGGTCAAAACGCAGGTGACAAAGGGAGTTAACGACTTCGTAGCACTCACCATATAAATGTTACTTTCCGAAGACTAATTTATTTTCTTATACTTACGTTGCTTTTGTTTTCTTTGTAAAAATAATCAAATTTAACGTCGCTTAAAAAATTGTGTTATTTTCTGAACTTTCTTAACTAAATTACGCTATTTTCTAAGCTTTCTTAGCTAAACTGTATTATTTTCTAAACTTTCTTAGCTAAACAGTATTATTTTCTAAACTTTCTCAACTAAATTGCGTTATTTTCTTATTCTTATGTTTACTTTATTGATGTACATTTAAGCTTCCATTCCTCAAAATTAATTTTCATTTTTTTCTATTGAAATAGTATATATTACCAGGATTGTTACCACAAAACAATATATTAAGTGAGAAGTGAACTTGTAAAGAATGCATAATTCGAAAATAATTTGTGATCTTCTAAGAGAAAATTTTCATTATAAATCAATCTCTTTTATTAACCTCCTTATTAGATAATGCATTTTAGTTGGGATATTTATTACTGTTGCAATTCATGTAAAAATACAAAGCACAACTAAGAAAATTCAATGTGTCCAACTGATTTTGACTTTAAAAATAATTATGAATTTCAACAGCAAAAATTTTGCGCTTTGATACAGGAGACAGACAAGTTAATATTGATCTACATTTAACAATAAATAGCACATAATTTGACCCTGAAGAGGAAAATAAAAATTTTACACCATAGTAAGAAGAAAGAAAGAATTAAAAAAATTCCAATTCTTATATAGTTTTGTTGATAAAGGGCGTGAGAAAAATGCTTGGATTATTTTTATAAATAATAATTTATGTGTGACAACAAATACACATTGAATCCAGTATAAAAAATGTAAGAACTTTCCTTTTAGTTTCAAACATTCCTTACACTTAAGTCTTATTTTAGTTTGCATCTTAATGCCTGGTTCTAGACTGTGATGTTTTCACTTAAATTGTATTTATTCATCATATTTTAAAAGGAATTATTTTCAATTATATAAAATATGCGAAAGAATGATATTAAAATATGCTATAAATATTTTTAAAAATTAGATCAGTAAATTTTTTAAAGATGTGAATGTTTCAAGGCACCTTATATATTTTTTATGTAGATTAAAGTAGTTTATCATAGTTACTAACGCTTGCCAACCAGCTTAAAAGTGTGTGCTTTTTATCTGTTTTGTATTTCAAGTTTGTTTCCTACAACAAATGATAATATTTGTAATATTTACTCTGTTCCAATTTGTATATTTATTGATGAGTTTCCGCAAAGTATGAAATTTAAAATTGTGTAACTATCTTACATAAAATATAATTTAAAAATATGAAAATTAAAATATATGGCTTCTTCTTCATTAAACAGGTTAACAAAATTTATAAAGTGATATAAATTTACGCAATGCTATATATTTCTTAAGGTCTGAATTGTTAAATCTTCAGTCGAAATGGATTTTTCCAATGTAATATTTTTTTCTATTGGTGATTAATTTTTTTATTTATATATTTTCGATTAATAGCTTGGAAATCAAAAATTATTTAAGCAGAACATTTTGATGTTATTTCTTGAAAATGCAATTTATATAACCTGTAAGCAGAAATCATTCAACATTTTTGCCCAATCATTTAGTATAATTCAAATAAAGAAAGCAGCATAGCCAACTATTTGGAATACGAAACTACATTATTTATAAGAAACATGTCAAAAGAGAAAGATAAGAGTAATTTTTTAAAAATAAAACGAAGAAAACTCAGTGTTGTCATGATCACTTAAATGAATTTTTGAAGAATTTTTTTTTAAAAAGAAAGATTAATGGATTTGATAATCAGAAATTAGGCAGAATTTTTATATTATTGTTTATATCATTTTTTTAACCAACCAAAAATTGAGCTAAAGATAGAACTGAATATTTTTACAATTATTAATAAATCAGTTATAAATTCATACATTAAAATAGGTTGTATTAATATAATAAATTCGTGCAATAAAGTAATAGAATATTCTATAGATATACATTATTCTAATATATGACACTTACTTTTTACTATTTAATAAGTGCAGAGTTCAGAAAAGTGGCATCATCAGCAAAAAAAGAAACCTGAAAGGATTTTAAAATTATATTCCAAAACAATAAATTAGTAATTTGATTTATTTGAACAGTACATTTATGCAAACATAATTAGAAGAAAGGATAAGAAAAGAGGCATAAATTTTTCTTTGGTAGAAATTTAATTGCTTCAAATAAAATAATTATATGATCTGAAGCAAAAATAAAGAATTCAGAATGAACTCGGGTTTCGCTATTTGGAATCACATTTAGTTTTAATCCAAAAATATCAGTAGAAATTGCAAAAAAACATCCTCACTCCAATACAAAAAATTCACAATATTCTTAATTGTTTCTGAAAAAATTCAATTACATCTTTTAAAGTTTGGAAAATGGAGATAGGTGGCATTACTTGCTAAGCGATTAGATATATTGACTCATAAAATTATTACAATACAATTGATAATAATTTTCCTAAAGAATGTACACGAAAATATATGGATTAAAAACTAATGAATGTGGATAAAAGATAATGAATAAAAGAGAAATATATTGTGAAATTCGTAATAAATTTGATGATGATTTGATTTTCTTATAAAAGCTCATTGTTTCAGTTTAAACAGTGGGACAGTGAGCTTTTATAAGAAAATAAAAAAAAGAACTACTTTAAAGTAATAAGTCGGTATAAATGCTGATATCTACTTTGTCGAAGGTATCTTATTAAATATATCTCAAATGAATTTTCTTTAACAGAGATTAGAAACATCAAATTTATTACGAATTTCACAATATATTTATCTTTTATTCATTATCTTTTATCCACATTCATTAGTTTTTAATCCATACATTTTCGTGTACATTCTTTAGGAAAATTATTATCATCTGTATTGTAATAATCTTATGAGTCAATATATCTTATCACTTAGCAAGTAATGCCACCTATCTCCATTTTCCAAACTTTAAAAGATGCAATTGAATTTTTTTCCAAACAATTAAGAATACTGCGGATTTTTTATATTGGAGTGATGATATTTTTTTGCAATTTCTACTGATATTTTTGGATTAAAATTAAATATGATTCTAAACAGCGAAATCCGAGTTCATTCTGAATTCTTTGTTTTTGCTTCAGATCAACTAATTATTTTACTTGAAACAATTAAATTTCTCAAAATTTTAGAAAAACTCATATATATACTAACATATAGAATAAATATTTAAATATAAAATTGTTATTTTATATTTTTTTATTAGTTTCTTTTTTTGTACTCATTTTTTCTTCTGATATTCACTTGAAAATGTTTTAATAAATATTGATTCTTTTAAAAAACATTAATGCTTCTTAAGAAGACAACTCTTTTGGATTTACTATATAAAAACCAATTCTGAAAGGGTTTTTTCAATTAATATTTATAACATAAGAATGTTATTGAAGGAAACGGTATACTGCGCATACTAAAGAAAAAATGCACAGAATTTCTGAAGATATATATATATATTTATTTATTTCCGCTACTGGTTTAGAGACTGCAGCTTTAATACGATAGAATCTCAGGCCGTATTTTATTTTTCCTCTTTTCCTCGGCAGAATTTATTGGTTATTTCTCAGCATGCCGTACAATAAAATACGATTTGAATTCAACTCAAAACAAGCCGTGATGGTCGTACGGAATATAAAACCAATAAGACTCCAACCAAATATGTTATCGAGTCAATATAAGCATATCGAGTCTGTATTTGCTTTGAAACGACAGCTCACCGCTCCCCTCCCAGGAATTTTATTTATATATTGCCGTAAATGAAACATTCAGTTGCCATAAATCTCATGCATTTGAACTAAGTATATCCAAAAGCGTGGGAGACTCATTTTTCAGTCATACGGCAGTACCACAAATAAAATACTTTTTTCCCCTGAATGCTTAGAAGGGGGCTTACTCTTTGCATATATGAAATCCAGACTCAGATCCATTACCTTAAAAGTAAGATAAATGAAATGAGTAACGGGAAAAAAATCTTCATTGTCCATTGCCCAAGCATCAAGGGGTTTCATTTGCTTGATATCCCTTTTTACTCCTGTCTTATTCCACCCTCCCACTGTATTATATACCCCCCCTTTCTCCTGGCACGACGCCAAATGTAATAACTCTGCATGGTTTAGAAGAAGTTATCTGAAGTGCATAAGGGAAAAAGTGTTTTAAAGTTGATTTCGATATAACGTTTAAATTACAGCCCTGCTTAGATAGCTTTTTTCTTTGTCTTTTTCGGAAATTCTCTTCCTCTCGGTTTATTTAAGTAAGAAGGGTGGGGGGCTGCATTTTTATATGTATATGCGCCTTCCTCGCACAGTCATTCCGATACTGTTATGTAAATATATATAAAGTATCCAAATCTTCTCATCTTGTGGTAAATAATCTCTGATTTTCTTTTAAGAAATGGTTTTCACTTTTAGGATACCAATAGTGCTTTCAGAATTTAAATCAAGTGTAAATAGGAGAAAAAAAAAGTAAAAGGAACGAAATTGAAAAGAAAAGTTTATCTTTATAGGTTGGGTTCTGCGTAAAGAAAAAAAAAAGAGGAAAAAAAATTCCGTGTCAGTATTTTAATGCTTGAGAATGGGTTTGGGAAAACAATCAGAAGACATTTATCGAGATGGGGGAATTTTTCGGAGAGAAAAGGAAATCTGCTGTTTTAGTTGTAAAAAATAAAAAGAAAATAAAAAAAATAAAAGATATATATGAAAAAAAAAAAAACTAATAATAAAGGAGTGGGGAAAGAGGGGATAAAAATCAGTGGTTTTGCAATTTCATTTCTACTTCTTGTAGGTTTTTACTTCGAAAATTCCCTACGCTAAACAAGTTTTATCAAACGTTTTAGAATATCTGAGTACATGGCGCCATATCAAAAGTAAATATCGGGAAAAGAGAGTTTATCAAGATTTAAAAATTCATATGGGTTAAAATTGCTTACAATAATCCTTCCTTTTAAAAGATTTTTTTTTTCTTATTTCGATAAGCATTTTATTTTACAGACGTATTTGTTTGTGTTTTAATCCATTGTTTGTTACATTAACTACGGTAAGTACGCTTAAAATAATTAAAATATACCTCTAACTTTTTTTTAGAGTGAATGTTTATCACAAAACAAGATATTTTCTTATCCAAACTTGAATATTCCTTATCGTTGTAGCTTTCTAATCTTTTCTGTATCTATTAGGTTGTTCGGAAAGTAATTTCGTTTTTTCCTGACAAAGGATTTAATTGCATTTTTCGCACCCAATTTCATACTTAAACCGCAAAATCATTTTATGTTTTAAGAGCTGATATAGCAAGGCTTGAGTGTGAAAAAGTGCAGCTGATTCTTCGCAGTAGTTTTTGGATGGTGCCCTTTTAAATATGGAGAGCAATAAACAGCATTTTCGTCATTTTTTTCTTTTTTGCTATAAAAGGTAAAAATGCTGTTCAAGCCAGAAATAAATTAGCCAATATGTGTGGAGAAGATGTGTTAACAGTACATCAGTACCAGAACTGATTTGCAAAATTTTTCCTTCAAATGAGGAGGCCAAAAACCACCTCGATCAGTTTTTTTTACAGCAAAGACCAAAACTTTTATGAGCGTGTAATCATGTTACTACCAAAAGGTATTAGACCAGAATGGCAAAAGGTATTAGACCAGAATGGCAATCTTATAATTTAATAAATAATTTATTCATTAAACAAAAATTTCTTTTCATTTTGACACAAAAATACGAAATGACTTTCCGAACGACCCAATAATTATTGCACAAACACTTTATGATTCAATTTCCACTTTGAAATGGTCCTAAAAGGGAAACTATTCGACAAAATGTTATCAAACTGGTAATAACTTTAAAGATTTTATTTTCCCCAAAAAGTTCAGAGTTCATCACTGGCGGGTAGGCAATATTGTCAATGTATATTATTGTGGATATGCATATTATTGCTATATACATTAGTGTTAATGAACGTTGGTCATGGAACATCTTGCGAATGGATGAGATCCATTTTTAGCTAAATAGGAATTTCAAAATCTATAAATGCAATTTTTGGGCCAAATAAATCCCTTATGCTATCCACTCAGCTCAATTTCATGGTTATCATAAGGATTCCACATAGATAGTATGTTTGGGTCAAATCCTACACTTATGGATGCTAAAACTCCTGTTTAGATAAAAATGGATCTCATCCATCCACCAAATGTCCCATGGCCAATGCTCGTTAACAAGATTGGCATACAGAGTCATTACCTGAAGAAAATGGCCAACATTTTATTTCTGGCAAAAAATATGTTCTCTTGTAAGCTATTATCAGTTTGATAATATAGAGCGAGCAGAAATGATGGACCCGATTTTAAAAATAATATTTTCAGAACTACTGCGCATATTACAATGAGTGAAGCCTGAATTTAAAGAAAAATATGTTATTTTTTTTTCTGTTATGAATGTTTGATGAGTGACCCTTCTTTTTCACAGCATACGTCCAGTAATCCAGTTCGTGCCAAACATTTTATAATACTTTGTTTTATCTGCTACCTTTGATATAACACAAAAAGAAACCATTGAGACAAGACATTGTTTATGTACCACCAATGCCGAAAACATTGCCAGATCTTAAAGAACGCATTTGTGCTGTTTTCAAAATCATTGACCTTGTGATGTTACAAAATATTTGGAAAGAACTGGATTACAGATTGTATCTGCAACAAGAGGGTCACACATCGAACAATCGTAACTGAAAAAAGCTTGGTATATATTTCTTTAAATTCAGATATCGCGCATTGTAATAAGTGCAGTAGTTTCAAAAATGGATTTTTTGAAACGGGTTCATCATTTGTACTCACCTTATATATTATTCAATGGCTTTAACTTTTAAACCCCCTTTCAAAGTGGTAATTTAATTATAAAAACCCTGCAGGGCTCTTTTTTGCAATTCTATTGCAATGCCTTCTATTTTTCTATGCGGAAAGAAAAAAATTATCACCATATTGTATGAATCAATCTGGATAACTCTATTCTTCATTCGCTTTTACCTCTATTTTTATTATAATAAAGAAGGCATGGGTCAAAAACAACTACCTAACCAGTTTCAGAGATTGACAGATATACAAAGAATCATTATAAATATCAAAATAATTTTATTATTGATATGAGTGTATTCTAGAGTATATTTCAGATTTTGATGTTGTAGGCTATTTACTCGCAGAAACTTTAAAGAAAACCAATCAAGTGTTCTTACATGACTCTGCTGCGAAATTAAGTATGTACAAGACAGCCATGCGGCACTCCAACATTTGCATAACAAACTATTTTCCCATCAAACCAGCGCAGTTAAAAATTAAGCATTTCTTTTAAATATTCAAAATATTTAAAAATTTTATTTACAATCTTATCAATTTTTTTTGGTTATTTAAAATGAAACTTTAAAACATGATACAGATAATTCAGTACTCAATAATAAACAGAATTTTTAAAATTTGCATCTAAAGCAAAATTAAATAGAAAAGAAGGAAAAATGTCTAGTTAAATAATCCCAATTCTACTACTCGTTTGAAAGAAAAATTTTATCTAAATAAAGAGTGCATTAAGAAAATTTGCAAAAGAGATAGGTCAAGTTTTGTTTATGCGTCAAGTAATAATCAGCACAAAATATTGCTAGGAAACTCCAAAAAGTCTTATATATGGAATAAGCCTATATGTAAAACTATATATATCAAATTAATATTATATAAGTTCTTGAATATCTAGATTCTCTAAATGGTTTCATTTGCTAAGCATATTCTCCAGACCACATAATTTACTCTTAAAGAAAATTTTCGTGTTTCATGTAAATATCTTAATTAAATTTTTCGACAAAGGATGTTTACACGATGCAGACCTACAGGATATCACAAATCTATCACCTCTCCATCGTAATAAAAATCTTCAATTTAAATTTGACCTCAGTTTGCTTAATTTAGGTGAAGAATATTCTTTAAGAAGACTACCAGCTGGTGACCGAGCTCCGCTCGGAGAAAACAGGTATCGAAGCTAACTCGAAGATTTAAATTTTCAATTGTGATTTATCAAAACAATACATGCCATAAGAAAATTTGTGAAACCATTGATGAAAAGATAACCGGTTAAACCTCGGCTTTTCATCGTCCACCAGCGATGTCACGTCTTGATGTTCCATTGGAAATCCCCATCTGCACTGGTCTCTTCCATGTTTGCTGACCATGCACGGAGCGCTTGGGTTCATATCACCACACGGGTTATGGATCATCCATTTCGAGATCAGTTCCTTGAGTTCCGGATCATCTTCTGGAAACTTTATTAGTTCGCCATATTAGCTATAGATGGCAGCACGTTACCGCTTGAAACCTATTAGCCATTATGGCGAACTAATAAAGTTTGAAAATATCCTATCTGTAACTCCGAACTGCTCGACTCCACTGCTCGCTTCAAAACTGGCGCCAATCGATTCCTCGTGGCCAAAAACCCCAGACCCCCAAGTTTACCGGAGTTTATTAATTCTGGGGCGATTTTCGACTTGGCAACCATTCCTCGTATTATAGTATAAGATTGAGAAGAATAATTCGGCATATAGATTTTTAGTTAATTTTAAAAATTAATTAAAATTTAAAGTTAATTTTTTAGTTAATCTTAGAAATTTAAGCCACACCTTCTGCACAGAAAGCTGTTCAAATTGCAGTTTAAATGAATTAATGGGAAAAAAACCTCTTTGCCGAAAATTCTGCAACGAGCTGACTGATGTTTTGACAGGTAAATTTTAAAGACTGCTGGTTCTAATTCGTGGTATCATCCAAAATATCTGATAAGCTCATTTATCGAAATGTGTATGATCCCAAATACAAAATGGATATTTTTATTGTCTCTCTTTCTCTCTCTCTCTCTCTTTTTCTTATTAGGAAATAAAAGCACCAACAGAAGTGGTCTCCCGGAAATTTTCTCCCATACTCTACAGCTAATCTCCCTCCCTTCGAATAAAATTATGGTCCTAGAGTAAGGCCACAAATGTCTTACACGGCAGTAGCGAACATTAGTTTCGAAGTATATATTTCTGGCTTGAATTTAACAATTTTATTGGATTTTCTGGGCCAATATATATTTTGAAAGAGTTTTTACAGACCAAATAAAATAACTGAAAATTGACATGGTTTAAACTACAACTTTAATCAGACGATAACATACAAAATATCATTGTCCTTCCATTTATAAATTATCAGCTTATCATTAATTATTCCCTTTATAAATTACTGCAGGCATACCAAAATACAGATGGGCAGATAGTTAACCCCATGACAGATTTTCTTCGAGATTTTATAAGAATCTAAATACTGTTCACATTTTGTTCATAATCTGATAACAATTTTATATTCTAAATCCATATACCAAATTAGGCATAGTTTCAACGAATAATAGTTTCAGTTTCCATAGGAAAGCATTGATTTTTCACTATATATAAACAATTGTACTTATTGAAACAAATTTATCGAGCAGAGCATAAAAATGCAGCGTTAGATTTATCCGATGATTTTAAATTTTCCCCATTTTTTCAGAAGAAATTTTACGTACAATTTTCAGAATCCCAAAAGAAATTTATTTAATCTAAAAAGTCGATATTTGGGGAAAAAGTCAAATATTTTTTTAAATTTAATATTCTTACATTTATGCACAGTTTTTTTATATAAAGCTCTTTGAATTTTGTGTCTGCGTTCATTCTTTGGCAATTTACATCGATTTTTTTTTATTTAGATAATTTACGTTTTAAAGCCATATCTACATCTTTAAATGCTATTTTCTCTTATTCTAAAATTTTTAAGAATCTTCTTACGAAAAATTTTTAGAAATTCATATCCAGTTATATATTTGTTCAAATTTGATATAATAATTTCTCAGCACTTTCTATAGTTTCTGACCAGCAGAGCAAGCAATCTATTCATTCAAAAAGATTTTGCGATCGTTAAAGGCTTCTTAAAACAAAATTTCTTTCTGCTCATCACGCGAGCATTTAAAGACTAAATACGGCCTATCTCTTAGATCAGGAACTAGACAATACATTTCTTAAGCTATTTGCAAAATTTTGAAAAATCATTTACTAAATTTCTGAATTAAACTACTTTTGATTTATACTTCTTTTTAAAAGCAACAACAAAAAAAAAAGCTTCAAATTTTCAAAATCGATTGTAATTTAACTAATATCTTTAGTATTTCATAGGTGTTTTTTCAGTTTCTTTTATTTAAACATTTTAATATTTTACAGATTTTTTTCAAAAGATCAACGAACGTTGAATATAATAAAACAGGAATATGAAAAAATTCCATAATTAAAGTACAAGGCAAAAGAATAGTTTAACTTAGATTTATAAGGAATATATATAGCTTTTTAATAACAATTCCTCATTCTTATTTAACGCTATTGTTTTAAATTATTTAGATCAGTTATATATATATATATATATATATATATAGATGTTGAACTGTTCAATTTGAATCATAAGAAATAAAATAAACAACTTAAAAGCTTGAATTCAACAAGTATTAACCCAACCAAGACAATTTATATTAACTATCGTTATTATGCTAATTAATTAAATATATTAATCTAGCTATCTTGTAAAAGTTGTTTCGAAGGCTTCTTTTATACCTATTCCAAAAAAAGTGTTCTTTTCCTTTTAAAATTCCCTGGTAATCTAATAGATTGGAAATAATTTCTATAAAATGTAAAAGCTATTTTTCATAAATTTTACATAATGTTATGCCATTGAAAGATATTTAAAATTATATCTCCAAATAGCAACATACACTGCATTTCATTTTGTTTCGTTTAGCACATTATAAGGGTTTTGAATTTTCCCATTTCATTGCATTTTCATTCATTTGCCCGAGTACAGAAAGTCAATGAAAAGGCACCAAAAAGAAAAAAAAAATAGTTAAAAACAAGTTTCGGATTCTACTTTATAAACAAAAAACAAATTAAAAATTAATATTAGAAGTTTTATACTTTCTAGTTAAACATAAAAATATTCTAAACTATATTAAATTTCTTAGTCAAAACTGTTCTACTTTCAGTAAAAAATGAAACAATTAAATAATTTATATATATAAAAGATAATTATTCAAACTTAATTTTTAATAAGGTAAAATGTATCGATTTAAGCACTGTAATCTTAAACAGTTGTTAAGCAAATTAATATTTTTCGGGAGAAATTGTGAATTTATAGCTCTTTTTAACATTAAATTTCGGATAGTTTCTTATTTATTCTTAATACATATTTTTATATGCATTTTTTGAAAATAATACATATCGAAAAAAAATGGAAATAATATCTAGAAAAAGGAATTATAGATAGTTTTTAAAATTCATATGGATTCATTTAATTACAGTTACATTTAAAAAAAAGATTAAAACGTTTCAAATAATTATGTACAGATAATTTCAGAAAATATTTGCATTTTTTTTCCTTTATCGTGCGTACTTAATAATGCTTATTTAAAAGCATAGATCGCTGTATCGCACTTATTGCTTTTAACACAAATTTTCATTTAAAAAAGTTGAATCAAAATAAGTAAA
Source organism: Argiope trifasciata (assembly GCA_026543055.1). NCBI lineage: Eukaryota > Metazoa > Arthropoda > Arachnida > Araneae > Araneidae > Argiope > Argiope trifasciata. Next base: position 3,030,879 of record JAPMOQ010057673.1, read on the forward strand.
ATAACATTTTATTTAAATCTGCGTTAAAAGGCACGTTTCAGAATTGCAATCTTAAAGGTTTAAAGGGCTTTTAACAAATTCCTTAAGATGAATTCGGCTATAGTTTCATATCTTTTGCTTGCACATTTGCAAACAGCAGTAATTTAAATTATTTCGCTCCGTTAGGTTTCCAAAGTTAGTACAATATTAAATGTACTATTACTTAAGGAAAATTAGACAAACTTTTGAAAAATTAGAATTTGTCGCAATACTGTTTTTCATTCGGATTACAGTAAAATTATTAAAATTTAAAATGTTAAAACGAACATACACATGAGAACTTAAAAATACGACTTATAAGATCTTAGTGATATATTTTAAGATTATATATAATTTTTATATGATTATTTGGGCATAATTAGTTAATTAGCTTTTGTGATAATTAATTAGTTTAGGGCTAAATGATGGATATTTTGAAGCATAATCAGGTGATGAAGAAAAGACATGAGGCTTTATTCTACTCTCCAAGAAGAGCTGCTTAGCGATATTTAACATAACTTATATTGATTTCCTTCACATAACAAATGCGAAAGGATATTTGACTAATAAAGGCATATCAAAAGTATCGTCCGTGGAATTAGGTCTTGAACCTGTGGAATTCGGATCATAAAGCCCAATTTCTACCAGAAGCTAGCCGTCAATTTGCATCCCTTCCAAATCAGTTTGAATCAGCAAACAAAATGACGTAAACTCTCAACAATAAAGGCTTATTAAGTCTTGTTTTAATTTTTAGACTTTTTTTAACAATCGTAAAACTTTCAGATTCTAAGTTACCAGTTGGTTGCATTTGATCATCTTAATATGAGCAAAAGTCATAATAAGCTATGCATGGTAACATATTTCAAAACCTCTTCAACAATTTAATCAAATTCAATGAAAAATTTGCACTCGTGTTATTTTAGACGAGAAAAAAGGCAGTCAGCTTTTTAAAGCTCTAAAATGAATTAAATAGTACAACTCTAAAATATTAATCAAATTTTTAGTATTTTTTTCCTACAATAATTTCAAGAAAATTCTACAAGAAGATATACTTTTAAACCATTCAAAATTTTATTTTAAAAGTATTAATTTTAGTTTGCACACTATATATCATTCAATTTCTATCATTTTGAAAAAGTATAAAAGTATAAAAATTCCTTTTGAAATATTATACCATTAATTTTTTTTTATTAATTTCGATTTTGCTTTATTACACACATTTTTATCAGGTTTCGCTGCAAAGTAGCTATTTAGCAACGCCTAAAAGCCAACCGTAAACCAATCACTCAAAAAGAGGCAAGAAATGTAAAGCTACAGAAAAGAAATGAAACTGATGTATGAAGATAGCAGTAGTTTGAAGCTAAAATAAATTAATCAATATTTTACGGTTTTTTGTGTTTTTTAGTGTGTATATATATATATGCACTGAAGTGACAAAAGTCATGGGATAGCAATATGCAAATATACAGATGGCAGTAGTATCGCAGTGAAAAAGTATAAATGCGCAGTTCGTTTTCCAGAGCTTTCATTTGTGTTCAAGTTATTCATGTGAACAGGATTTTCGTGATTTATGGCGGCACGACGAGAATTAACAGACTTTGAACGTGGAATGTTAGTTGGAGCTAGACGCATGGGTCATTCCATTGCGGATATCGTTAGTGAATTCAACATTCCGAGATCCACAGTATCAAGAGTGTGCCGAGAGTATGAAATTTCAGGCATCACATCCCATCATGGACAGCGCAGTGGGCGACCACCTGCACTTAACGACCGAGACCACCGACGTCTGTGTAGAATGGTCAATGTTAATAGACACGCAACAATTCGTCAAATAACTGCAGGAATCAATGTGGGACGTACGAGGGACGTGTCCGATAGGACTGTGCGGCGAAATTTGTCTTCCTTGGGCTATGACAGCAGAAGACCGACTCGAGTGCCTTTACTGACAGCACGACATCGCCTGCAGCGACTCTCCTGGGCTCGTGAGCATATCGACTGGTCCCTAGACCAGTGGAAAACCGTGGCGTGGTCAGATGAGTCACGATTTCAGTTGTTACGAGCTGATGGTAGAGTTCGAGTGTGGCGCAGACCCCACGAAGCCATGGACCCAAACTGTCAGCAAGGCTCTGTTCAAGCTGGTGGCGGCTGCATAATGGTGTGGGCTGTTTTTACATGGCATGGACTCGGTCCTCTGGTGCAATTGAACCGATCATTGACTGGAAATGGTTATGTTCAGCTGCTTTCAGATCACTTGCAGCCATTCATGGACTTCACGTACCCACACAACGATGGGATTTTTATGGATGACAATGCGCCATGTCACCGGGCCAGAACTGTTCGCGATTGGTTTGAAGAACATTCCGGACAATTCCAGCGCATGATCTGGCCACCTAGATCGCCCGATATGAATCCTATCGAGCATTTATGGGACATCATCGAATGGTCCGTTCGTGCCCAAACTTCTGCACCATCCACACTTTCACAATTATGGACGTCTATACAGACAGCATGGCTCAATATTCCTTCAGAGGACTTCCAACGACTTGTGGACTCCATGACACGTCGAGTTGTTGCACTTCGCCGGGCAAAAGGAGGACTGACACGATATTAACAGTCATCCCATGACTTTTGTCACTTCAGTGTATATATATATATATATATATATATATATATATATATAGAAACTGCGAATAAATTTACTTCGAGAAAATTTGCACCGCCTTAAAATAAAAAATATTTTTTCAACAACACTATTTTCATTTTGCACACTTTTTTCTTTCAAATGTTATTTATTCTTTAGAAAATTTAACGTAGATGAGTTTGAAATAAAGAAATTTTTAGATACTCCTTTGCTGGGTAAAATGGTAATTGAACTCTACGATTATTTTTTTAGAATTTCTCTGTAATTTCAATGTATACTCCTTGGAAAAAGGCTTGAAAGTATTTTATACATTAGAAATGTTATATTAAAAATATAATATGATATTAAAATTTTATGCCTGATACACTTTAAACGTGCAGCACCACTTTATAATAGATATTTTGCTTACTTCCTAATCGTGCCACTAATGCAAGCATTGCTATGCTCAAAGAATCCACCTAATTTAATATTGTTTGGACATTTCAATATGTCAATAATCATATAAATTTTAAACATTATAAATTTCTTTCCTTTCTATTAATGTTACAATACTGAAATATTTTTTAACAGGTGATGTTTAAAGAATTTTTTATTGTTTACCTCAAAAATTCTTTCAGCTTTCTTGCGACAATACACACTTTTACAGCGCAAAAATTTACAAAGATATTAATATTAATCTTAACGCACAGAAATTTACTTTTTAATTTCACGTAAAATTTTCAACAAAATAATAAGAAAATAGAAAGTAGTTTTTTAATGCTTAAAAGAAAAAACACAAAAATTCACATTGTATTTTTCAAAAATATTAAGTTTATATCAATATAATTATTAGAGTTAATTAATTAAATACACAAAATATTATTATTAATTTTAGATTACAGGGCTTTTGAATTCCATTTTCAAATAAGCAATAAGATATTAGAAGGAAAGAAGTGAAGTAACCCTTCAGAAAATTGAAATACACACTTTTAATGGTATTATATTCTCATGACAATGGCTAACAGGCCTTTATTTGGGACTCAATATATAATATTTTTTAATCATGATCCTCTTCCAATAATGTATGTTAAATTTTGTTCTATTATGAAGAATTTAAAAATTTTACATGAATAATATTACAAATAAAATAATTCGTATTTTTCACTTTAAATAAACACTATATAAAGAGAAATTTAACAAAAACTGCTACTTTGAAGAATAGAATTATCTAAGAACTTAAAAAGCACAAAAAATTTATTTTGGAGTATGTGAATGTGTCTTTCAACACAAGTGGTGTAAAATGCAGCGCTTTTGAATGAATCAAAATAATTATATACCTGCTACTCTTGGATTAGAAATAATTTATCACATATCTAATTGTCCTTTCCCGAAATCGACATTTATTATTGTTTTGCATTCTACAGATTTTTCGAAACGTCTTCTTACCGAAATCTCCATATGCAATTTTATTGCATGTTCTACTTTTTGAAAATTCTTAATCCAAACAATTTCAAATCTATGAAAATTATATCAAAATAGTTTTGGAATTAAAAATTGACACATCATAAAACCTATGGAATAATATTTATTCGAAATTAAAATATTAGGAATGAAAGCATTAGGTAATTTGGCATTTTTGAGAAAAATGTATTAGAAAAATAATAAAATTACTATCAAAACATATATTTGTTTCTTTCTCTTTAAGAATTAGATCTTACTAGGAGATTATACAAAACTGAAAAAAGAATAAACTAGAATGAATAGTTGTTGGAATTCAACATAATTATTTTTTATTACTACGGAATTAATGTATCTTCCTCAAATATGAAATGTGAGTATCAATACTATTAACTTTCTTAAATGAAATAAGTATCAATTAATCGAATCAATTTAAAGTTCTAAAGATAATATATTATATCAACAATGGCCATTTTTAAACTACACTTAAAGGTGAAAATTTGAAAATATTTTCCCTTACGTTCTACAATTTAAACAAAATAGAGGAATTAGACGAATTAAAATAATTTTAATGAATTGATTCCATTTGTTAACAAACGAAAGATAAAGCAATTTACACAGGCTACACCTTTTTCTTCTTACAAAAATGTTCAAATCAAAGCCATCTGGATATATTTCATATCAAAATAAAATTATTTCATCTCTTAAAAAAACTGAGCTTTTTTCAGACTCTGTAGTTTAAAACACACATGCATTTTATAAAGTTCTTTTTGGTATACAATTTATAAAAAAATATCTTCATATTTGTTTAAAATTTTGTCCTGCACGGATTCATACGTTTTGTAAATTGAAAGATCCGTTATTATCCAAGTAAAACACTAATACTATTTTAAAAATTCTTGAAAATGTAATCACGGGAAAATTCTCTAAAGAACATTCTTATAATTGAATTAAAAAATTCTTAATTCATTCACACATAAATTTCTTGAAGGGGAAAAAAATCAAGTAAATCTGGCATATTCTTACCAATCAAACATTTACTTATCTTGAGTCAAATAATAAACGCTTGAACACACTAGCAGATTTTGGCTCCCATCTGCTATTTAAACTTCCTTCTCGATTCTTAAAAAAGTGTGATCTCCGAAGTTCACCGCATCTTTATAATTAAACATCTTGATCAAACTTTCCGTTCAATTAAATCTCGCTGCGGATGGCATTTCCAAGGCATTAACCAATCACCGCGCACTTCCGCTCAAGCATAACAACGAGTTTTCTTCATTAATGAATAATACACGGGCCAAATTGAACGTAAAACTCTTTCTGAAACTTCTAGAGAATAATTAGAGCTAACGACTTGTAAACAAAACGCGAAAGAAACTTTAAACGCCTTTAGAAAGTTGCAGATAACTTGACCCTTGTCTTTGGTAAGTTTGCCGAAAATAAAATAAAAAAAATTCAATCTTATAATATAATTTACTAACTTCAATATTTCGCCTGAATTCATTAAGATAAGGCTCAGAATAGCTAAGAATACTTAAGATCAACTCACAAACAAAGTTAACTTTTACCTGGATGGAATTGTTTCAAATCATATAGATTATTGATGAAGTCAAATGCTTCTTAAATTAGATAGATAGATGTATTTTTCTCGAAGATTTTAATAGAAATTAAAAATTATTTTAAGGAAATTAATGATAGGGCTTTGATTATAAAATCTGGAAGATGTTAAGAAAGATAAATTGTATAGAATTTTTATTAAAAGAAGAAACAAAAGAAAATATCGCAATTGATTATCTTTTAATGAAAGATAAGAATTTAAGGAAAGGAGAACTGGTTTTAATGAAAGAAAGAGGAGTATTTTAATTGAAACAATTTTAAGCTGAAATAATTAACATTATTTTCACTTATTTCTCATCTTTTAACGCCAGTTTTTAGAGACTTCAAGTCGTAGTTTCAATCAGAATAAAATTGTAGTTATCTTTGCGTATGATGGATGACGAAGCAATTTATTTTGCTGGTGATGGACATTAATTTTTATAATAATTATTTGTTGAATTTCATGACAAAAAAATCATATTCTTTCAGTTCTAGAAACATTATGTCTACATTATATTACCTTTGTAGAAGCATTATACTAATGCAATCGCATAAAAACTGTATTTAATTTTCTACAACAAACTTCTGGTTAGTGGAAAAATCCTGGCAGTATTTTAACACGTTGTACCCGAAAGGTCACTAGTTTGAATCCCGATTTCATAGAAAATATATTATTTATGGTAGCCGGTTTACAAACACATACACACAAAAAAAATCTGTCTTTTCATTTTCGTACAACAGATATTTGGAGAAGGACTGACAACTCAGATGACATTTTCGTCATTTGACATCAATTTTCAAAGATTCGAAATCCATCTCTTTATAGCATTAGTACAATTTCAAATGAAACCAAACTGTCTAAAAGTTATATAACAAAGAGAAAAAAACTGAGCAAAATGAAAACTTTATTTGAAATTTTCAAAATTTTCACAAATTATTGAGTATAACAGGCAAAAGTTCAGAAACATACTGAAAAAATGTATAGTAAATAATTAAATGATATAGTATAACACAAAAGTAGATTTGTTTCACGAAGATGCCCATAGGGTTCTCGGATTGGGTCCAAAATAATTAAACATGAAAGTTTGAATTTCAGTGTTTAGAAGACAATATACTCTTACTTCAGAGGGTAAAAGAGAGAATTGTTAAAGCCATCTTTATAAGTCTAGTACATTTTCTATAGGATTTAAGTCGAGTGAGAGCGACAGCCACTCCATACGAAGCACCATTTCAAACTCTAAATATTTGTTGGCAATGAGAACCCGATTAACTCAAGAATTATCATTCATAAAAAATAAATACGGAAACCAAGTTTGCAAGAAAATGGGGAGCAAATTTTTCAAAAATTTCCTTCTTGCATTAAAATCACAATACCACTAGGATAGGCATGGAAATCAAATCGATAGCAGTTCCTGCCCTAATCATCACGTCTATACATCTGCAATTCGCATTATGATAACATTTTGTCTTTTGGATAAACAACGAGACCTACTGTGAATTCAGGTTATAGGTGTCTTGTAAATAATTAGCCTGATTGAAGACGTCTCCAGGGTATCAACGAAGTTTCAAATTTCTAGGAGTAGTTTATTACACCTAGATGACTCAAAATCACATAGGAACGGTGGATCAGAAATGCTTGCCAGATTTGGTAGATGGCATAGCAAGTGTATGAGATTCATTTATTATCATTAAATTCTCATACTTAAAATTTATCCTAGTAAATTCCGTTTCTCTCTCTCTTGTTATATGTTCTTTCGATGTAGTAAGTAAAAAAATACATCTGTAACTCAAGAGCATGTAAAAGAAAAATGCTATACAATTATAATTACCATGTAAGTTTTCGACTGCATATGCAATCGAAAACTCAGAAATGAAAATCCTTAAAACTGAAAAATGTTAGAAAAGTTTTCCAAACAAATTCTTTTTCAACATCCTGAAAGTTCCAAGAAACTCCAAATGTACATTCAGGAACAGAAAATCCATTTAAATTTGTTTTGCAGCGTAACGATAGAGCTATTAACATAGAATTCAGTTCTTTTAGAAGTTCTAAAAACAAATTGGATTAAAAATCGAATATTATGTTTTTTTTTAATGATGGGAACAAAATTTAATTCAAAATTTACTAACAAACTATCCAAGTTTTTCACAAGCGTTGAAATATGTCACACAATTACTTGAAATATATTAAATAGATAACGATTTTATCGATAACACAGGATAACAGCTAAAAATACTGTAAAGTTCTGAGCAGCTTTTACTATAAAAAGTTTTCTTACATTTACTGGTATTATGCTTCTATTGAACTATAGTTGCTAGTATGGAAAGTTTTTATACTAGGAAATATTTGCTAATAAACATTATTTTATATTTTCGAGTTAAAAGAATCAATATTTTTGTTAAAAAGCTAGAAAATTTCAATGTCAAGGATTTAAATTAACAAGCAAAATTTATTTGAAACTTTTAAGACTCAATAAATTAATGAGTGATTACATAATCTAATGAAATGATTTTCATTTGGCAAGGTCTTTCAACGTTTTTTCTTTTTATAATGCTACAAATGATTCTTCAATGTTTTCAACTTTGCTATAATAGCCTAGGTGTTTGAACAAAATATAACTTAAGAAATATTTTTTAATATAGTTTAATTTAATTTGATTCACTTCATGTTTGCCAAAATAAAAATGTTGCCAATATATTAGATAAAGCAGCACGACTTTAATTATTTCCAAATACAATCATCAATTAATTAATTGGTTAGTTGATCTAATTAAGTTTTGCTTTCCTACTCTTAATACTAGTACTTGCAGTGAATTTTAGAAAAAATATTCTTTTATATTTAAGACATTAGATTATAAATGAAAGAGTGATAAATGGATAGCAATTTAAACCAAAACATTTTGCTTTTCAGCACTCTAAAAAAGGCTTGATTAAAAAAAAAATATTTCTATAAATTAATTAAACATTAAAATTGCAAAGACAAAAAAAAAATTGAAAAAATAATTCAGGATTTTAAAAACTTTTCTTATTTAAAAACATTTAATCATGGAATGAAAAACAAAGCTAAAAATCTAATAATGATGTGATTTTTTTATGTTGAAAGAAATTGAAATTATTCAAAAGGAAAATATATTATTTGCTATCCTTTTTTCATATCTAAATGTAAAAATACTAACTATACAGGTTTTATTTCCAAAAAAATCAGTGTGGCTTATAAAATTACTTGCTACCCAAAAACACGTAGATTCACGCATATAGATATTTTTAAAAATCACAATCTCTCTAGTTTCTTCCATTTCACCATAAAATAGTTACTTGGTATCTTAAATATCACTTAATAGGAATTATTGATAAAAAAACGCATACCCCCCCTTTCTATGCTTAACTGAAAACACATAGCTGCTAATAATCGACAATACTATTTTATAAAGTAAAAAACACTTGTTTTTTTTTCTCGAAGTTAATTTTCATTATCTTTTACAGAGACCTGATTGCAATAAATGATTTAAAAACTTTTATGGGCGATTACGTAAAAAGCATAAACGCATGTTTAGGCTTTGTAACTTTTTTGTGTAAATGACGTTCAAAAAAGTTAAAGAAAGAAAGTTAAAAAAAATATAATATGTCCTTGATTATTGTAATTTTTCAGTACTGCATTCAAGAACAAATTTGAATATATGAAACGCTAACGTACGCTGCATAGAAATCACGCTTATTACTTATTGTCGAATGGCAACATTTAAATGTAAACAAATCGTCATACGAATTTCAGGCTGTTTCATTGAACCTTAACCTTTCATACCTAAATTATATTCAGTCCCATGCATATAATTTAGATGAAACGGGATGGATCCCGTGTCACCAAAAAGTACTTTTAATCAAATGAAACAAAATATAAAAGAAATCAAGAAATATGCTTCAAACAGAAAATTTAAATGAGCGAAACAAAAATTAATTAATTAAATCAACTAACGAACTAAAAATAAATATAAGGCCTTAACTGTCGTCAGATAAGAAATAGTTACGATTTGTCACCGAAAATTGATGTTCCACATCTCTTAAAAAAATTATCATACTAGAATAGTCTTTGGATTTTCTTAAGACTCAGAAATTTGAATTTTAATTATACCTATTTCTTTCCTTAATTTAATAATATTTTAATTCAATTTGATACACTATCCGTAATGTTTTTAAATGCTATAATGTAATTCAAAATCATCCATCAAAACATTTAATCGTGTGTTTTCACCAGTCATTAACTCCGTTGTAAGATTTTCATTTTCTTTTTTATTTTGTAATACATACGCTTTTTTCATTTCTAGTAAACTGATTAAATTGAATCCACGCTTAGACGTATCAAATGATGTAAAATGCCTTTTTTAATGCATTCTATATTAACGATATAATAGTTTAAATAATCAATTTGGTCGACCAAACTAGTCCCAATGATGACTAATTTCAATATAGGTTACCAAGATTAGCATATAAGTAAATTTTGAAATATCTCAATACGTAGAGTCAAATTATTTCACTTTACCAAATTTCAGTATGGCTTGGTTAAATTTAAAAAAACCAGGACAATTTATAATCATTTTTATTTGATATATGAAAAACAATACTAATTTTTTACAGTAGGAAATCATTTTGAACAGAATACCAACTTATGCAATTAACAAATTTTGACTTTTCTTACTCTGCTTAATACAAATTCCCTGTCAAATTTTAGTGTTAAACTTCGGTGTTTCGACCATGTTATTGTGAAAATTTAGAGCCATTTCTTCAAAAATATTTTTTTTCGGTGCTTATGTGTGTTTGTTTTAATCACTGGTTAATATTTTTTATATAAAGCCCCTCTAGAGTTCTCTCGGACTGCGAACAATAATTGATAGTACAATAGTTATAATTAACAGAATATTGGAGATTAAAACAGATGTTGTCTAATAAATAATTAGCGATTGTTAATCATGCTATTATTAGGCAACTTGAAAGTACAGCAATTTAATAAAATGCATCGAGATACATTTAAATAGTAAGTGTAAAAATATTATTGAAAGTGTTATAACAGAAAAGCAGGGAAAAAAAAGCATTTATTCATTTGCAAGCGCTCCGAATTTCTTTCATTGCAGTTCAAATATACCCCTTCTTGTTATATTTACTATACACATATAACAAAAGATAAAAAATATGATGCAAATGAAATAAATTGTTGTTATACTTCACCCATAAAACCTAGAGTTGAGAGGTTTTGAATCTACACATTGAAAATATTGTGACAACAAAAAAAGAAATACTTAAAATTTCATCATTTCAAAATTAAATGATATAATGAAGAATATTTGAAATTTACTGATCTTTCATTTTAAATTACAAAGAAAAAAAAGTCATTTTTTAGTCTCTTTCGTTCCCCCCCCCCTAAAATTAAAGTAAAAATAAATTGAATTTTGTTATGAAAATACTTTAATTTAAAAAAGAAAATTCGAGCGAAGAGGTAATTGTGCGAACAAAACTATTTTTTTCAAGGAAAAAAATTCATTAAAGTTCAAAATTAAAATCTGAGTCTAACTAAAAAGAGTACTTTTCGAATGAAGATTTAAACGCATTTCTTCAGAATCATATGATTCGAATAAAAATTCAGAGACCTTTCTCTACAGTTTTAATGGAAAATTATTTTAGATACTGGAAAAGATTTTTTAAATTCTTTTAGATCAATACCTGCTGAATCAATAAGAGATTTTAGTTCATTTTTTAAAGAATAATTAAAATACTGCTAGAAATCTGAAGCTCAACTTGCCATTATGGGATAGAATTATCTTTTAATTTTCTTAAAAAACGTCACGAAATAAATGATTGAAAAATATAAGTTTTGATACTCTATGCTACCCATCAGATTAGAAAATTTCTTAAAATCCCTGATTGCAAGTTTAATATTAGTATTATTACTATAAATATATATTACTTATTATTATGTTACTTTATGCTACTCACCAGATTAGAATATTTCTTAAGTTGCATGATTGTAAGTTTAATATTATTATAATACTAATTATATATACATATAATTTCTTCTATCTTCAAGTTTTAAAATATTTATTTCTAAAATTTATACATTGGATCTACCCTCAGAATATTAATGAACTTGAATACATTTTATAAAAGAAATACACATGGTGAACTATATTTGTTTGCCATTTCCTGTTGTATTCTATTATTAATTACATTATAAATATCTTTCATACAATTAAAAGTTGAAAGCAAGACATTTTTATGATGTTAAAATAGCACGAGAAAAATTTTGCTTAGAAAATTATATTATTAAAACTAACCAAATAATGGATAAAAATATTCTAATATTATTAACAACTACTAATTTAATAATAGCTAAACGAGTTAATTTATCATTATAAATTTTCGTAATCACACATAATATTTTCTTTATATTTTTTCAGCGATATTAATGTTATAATAATTAATATGATATCATCGAAATGATTTTTCCAGAGTGAAGAGAAGTAAAAAAAAATCATTATTTCATAAATGTCTAAACATTTGCATTTAATACAATAACTGTAATAAAAAGAGTCAGGAAAGCATGAGGTCAGGAAAAATAATTTTGAATCCAAAGAAATAAAAATGCTGCTTTTAAAATGCTTCACCGTTTCGTATTTGCATGTAAATACTCTAAAAATAGATGCGAATTTCTTCTTAATGTTTACAGAAAGGTATTTATCGTCATTTTACACCACAAAATGACCAAAAACAATCCATTGAATTTTTTAACGCTTATTTAAAGACATCATGTAAGTAACACTTACAGTACAAATGATGAAATGATTGTCAATATCTGCGATTTTAATTCAATGTTGATTTATTATTTTATTCGTTAAAGAATTATATTTGATAAAGAGCAAAATTACTTTTTTTAATGAAAATATGACTCTTATTTCATAACGAGAAAGAAAGTTCTTACATCATGCCTTTGTTATTTAGAAATACAATTTTAAAATATTCTTAATATAAGTTTCAACTAAGTTATAAAGCGTTAGACAGAAAGCCTTGTTATTTAAATTAGCACTTTTTAATTTTTCAAACGATAACAATATCTCTTTTAACATTCTTTATTTAAATATAAGAACTACACTTTAAATATTTGAAATCTGTTTCTAAGACTATTATTATCAAGCATTGCTATAATTTATTTTAAAAGCTACTATTTTTAAATCCATTATTTTCGAAATTTCTGAATTCAGAATTTCATTGCCATGAGCATTCAGCTAGATGTAGTGTCACATGAAGAATACATTGGTCATCTCAAGTAGACAAAGTATGATTACTAAAAAAAAATTCAAAGTTAAATAATATTAAGATAAAAAGGTAAATGAATGATTGATGTATAAAAAAACGCTCTATATATACATAAACAATCAGAAAAATTATTTGGAATATTTGATAATTGACTGAAAGATGGCAAATATTTTGGCAAAAAATTAATATTTTGTTTTTCAGAATCATTTAGTTTAAAATTTATATAAACAGAAGAAAAATATGAGTAAAAAAAACAATAATAAAACTAACCCACCGACATCTGAGTTAAGCCTAACGGAGCAGGGAGATGCTGGCGATGCACCCTCTGAACGTCACCCGTGGACGGTAAGAGGCAGGAGGATTGCTCTCCATCTTCCTGAAGATGCTCCTCAATGTCCGTGGAGAAGAAGGGTTCTAAATATGCAAGAGTATTACTGTTGCATCTTTTGTCCGGCAGGAAATGACCACACGGTCATTGCGGTCATTTTCTAGCGTAGAGAGCGACCTCACGGTTGCGGGGGAGAGGCAGGTGGGTTGAGGGAGGCGAGAAAGAACCGTTGCGCGGCCTCAATTGCGCATTTAGTCGCTTCATCGCTTTTCTGCTCTTTTGTTGCTCCCTTTGGAATGTCGAGAGGGAGTTTGGATACAAGACCACGTGGTTCAGCGGCCACGCTTCATTCACATGGAAAGAGAGATTAAGCGATTTCATCATCAATGAATTCTCGAGGAAAACAAAACTATTTCTGGGATAAGTTTGCTCATTTTTTCATAACAGCATCATGCTTGAAAAAGGAATGTCATTGAAATTTTGTGGGCATCGAAATATATATGCATTTTTTTTTTTTTATCTTTTCGGGCATTTTCTATATAAAATGTCCAGTTAATCATTTTCATAGATTTCTTGAGTTGCCTGGATAAATGAATTTTTTTTTAACATTCTACTTTTAATAATAATGAAAAGAAAGCTAGTAAAATTGTCATTAAGAGTATTTCAAAAATAATCTAAAATTTCTAAAGTTGACCGAAAAAATAAAAAATGGTTCGAGAACCAAATATCCTTATATGAAAATGAATAATATAATAATTTTAGAAATCTTTCAGTATCTTTTTATTTATTTTTAAGATAAAACTTCTATAAATTAATGTTGGAAGATATACTTAAAATTTAAAAATTTCCATTTATCTTTCATGACATACCTGTAGTAGTTCATAATATGAGAAAAACAAATAATATTCCTTAATCTTATGGAAAAAATGGTTTCTTTATTCAATATTTGAATAATAGGATTCAATCTTAGAAATATTTCATTCGATCTTTTTCATTTGTTGTGGCAATACTGCTACTATAAACTGATGTGTGAAACATGTTGTAGATATAATTCAGTAAGTTAATTTAATGGTCTTTAGTAAACTAGTAGGCGAGAGTAGTTTCTATAATAAAAATGTACTTTCTTCAAAAAATAATTTTTAATCATGATTTTGCAATGTATCATTTATCATCACCCAGTATTAAAATTTTTCTGACAGTTATTGTTCTTTATTCAGATGATAATTGTAACAACATTAATAGCAAATTCACTGTGACATGAAAATTTCAACTGAGACGAAGCGAACGGAATTATCAACCCCTTTTACTTGAAATCGTTTGCATATCGTTTTAAACAACAAATCAAGATTTAAAAGAATATTTCGTTAATTTTATTGATTAAAAGTTCTTTTTTTTTCTTGAGTGCTATGAAAGTTATTAAAATCAGAAAATATATAAATGAAATAATTTTTAAACCTAAATCTAAAATAATATTGCATTTAGAAAGATGCAATCTTTTATAAAAAGATATTCCAAAACTTGGTTTGAATATTTTTACTCCAAATATGGAGCTTCAGTAGTTTTTTCAACGGTGAAACACAAATGTTACACTCTGAAAGCCATCCTAATGTTAATACTCTAAACATTCTACGTTATTTTTGTTTCCATACAGCTTTTACGATGTATTGCTTTTATTCATAGATAATTCCTGTTTCAACTGCCTTGTTTATATAACTATTGCAAATTTTATCATTCAAGTTCAAATAATAATAAAAATCATGCCAAGATATACGCTTATACTTTCTAAATTTAAATTTAATAATTATCAATATAATAAAAATAAGGATAAAAATAAACGATTATAAAATAATTTACACAGAACTTTATGTTATTACAATGTTAGAAAAAGGAATTAATGAAGAATCTTCACTCTTTAATTCAATTTATGCAATCATCAGGCGAAATTTATTCTGTTTTCAACGCATTATGGTCCTAAAACTCTTAAATACGATTTTCATATTTTTCATATTCAATCAATTATATTTTATATAACAAATATCTTTTAAAATAATGAAAATAATTCTTAGTTACATTAAATAATGTCATTCAGAACGATCTTAATACACAAGTCTAAAAATAATTCATATTTAATTTTAAGAGATGTGAATAATCTTAATCTATATCTCAAATATCTTAATTCTCAAAATACTATGACGATAAAAAAAATCAAGAATGCTTCATTTAAAAGACAACTGCAGGAGCTAAAATTTTCATTTTATCAGGCATTTTTGAGATTTCTATAAACATTTGGAGAAAACCAAAAATTTATTTCATTTTATCATCTCAAAATAAATTTGTTTTTAATAAGATGTGAATTTTAACTTTGTCTATTTTCCAAAATAGCGAATATGGTTCATTCAAGCTTATCTATTAAAATTTATTTGACCAACGCAATTATTTCGATAAGAATATTTGAAACAATGTAGGAAAACTTTTAAAGACAACTGCTTATAAAAAACAAGAGTATTTGAGTGGAATAAAATATTAAAAAGGGGGTAATATGTCATAGATGAATCATGTTATGGAATAAATCTTATCAACCATCCATCAGATTAGAGAATTAGTGCTTAGTGATAGTCATTTTTTAATTAAGGTATTATTGAATATGTTCTTGTGGGGAAAACAACATAAAAAAGGTGGGAATAATTCATTATCTATGCAAAACGATATTGCGTCGTTTTACATTGCCTTTATTATTCGTGAATTTCTTATCGTATTCACCTGATATGGCATTGTGTGACTTTTTCTTTTTCCAAGCTTGAAATTTCCTCTTCCTGGTCACCATTTTGAAACCATTAATTAGATAAAAGAATATTCGTAACAAATTTTGAAGCTGATGCGCGAAAGACTTTATAGTGCTTTTAAATTATTGAAATAAACAATGTCAGGAGTGCATTGCAGCTGAAGATTACTTTGAAAGATATGAAATAATTTTGAGCTGTAAATTTATACCTTTTAAGCGACAATTCCGAGTTCTTCTTAATCACAATGGCATATTACAAGGTTCTGAAAAAAAATTCTGGTATGTGGATCATTTTTATTGACATATCGGTAGCTATGCTTATTTTGAATTAGTTCAAACAAAAAACATTTAAAACTGCATAATAAATTACCATTCATTTTTATAAAAACTTACAATAAAGAAAATAATAATTTAAAAAGAATTTAACCAAAGACTTTAGAAAATGACTTGGATGGATTTCTATGATAAACTTCAAGTGAAGAATGATAACTCAAGGATGAACACGTAGATTTCAAAAAGTAGAGAATCTAAGGAAATGCTTTATTCATTCTTGAAAAAATGTAAAACTTTCTTCTTTTAGTTTCTACAATTCATTTTGAGATTCTTAGATTTCAAACGCCGATTCAAATGAAAAAGTTTCAATTTTCTTCTCCTAAATTTATGACATTAGGAATTCTAGGAGCAATGGGTATTAGAGATTTATTCCCTTTTGTTACAATGAAAAGGCTGACTGTCTCATAGTTCAAGTTGCTAAAAGAAGTATAATTATTCCTGTAAACATTCTAGAATCTCTTTAAAAATGTGTTCAAAAACAAAGTGATTGGTCTCTAGGATGTAATCAAAAGACTGTGTTACAAAACGGTTCTCCCTCTCCTATTTGTATGGGCAACACTTAAAAATAATTACTTCTTTACGAACTTCAAAATTACTCAGTTTTTAAATGGGCCAAGAGCTTTCAAGTATTATCTTCATTGATTTCGTCTGTGATCATTCAGTAGCTAGAGTTGTAGAGTTAGCGGCGAGAAGAATGTCGAACACATATTTTTCTACCGTACTTACTCACTTTCAACAAGAAAGAAAAAAGTTCAAGAATGTAGAATGACTTTGTATAAGTTGGTTTCCTTGTCTGAATTGTCTAGTACGCTTTCACAGTCTTTTCTTAAATCAATGATTCACTTGAGAATTTGTGCATTTTGCATCTAATTTTCACATTTTTATCCAATCGTTTTTTATTGACTTTTTTTTAAGTGTTATTTGGCAAATTTTCTTGATTTTCATTTTTTTTTTCATCTTTTATTTTTTATCGTGTATTTTTTTCTTTTCCTTTGATTCTGCAGTTAAAATCCCAACTCTAATCTAGAATAAATTAAGGTAATTACAAGAATAGACAATGCATGTAATTTGTATCTCGAATAATTTCTAATTCTTCGTTGTTCGTAATGCGTCCAAGTGAAACTTCTGCAGGGCTGCGGTAAGAAGCTTTAAGTGTTCCTCTGCATTTTAAAATAAAACTTTGATCTGATTAAACTTTGATTAAAACTTTTGATAAAAAATATTTACTTGCTTGAGGGTTTTTGTTTTTGTTCTTTTGTTCAAATGTGGCGAAAATCATAACAAAAAAGGAAGTTTTCGCGAACAGGAGAGGACAGTGAGAGGGTTAATAAAGTTTAACAGCAAAATTAAAATTATACGATTTTTTTCTTTTAAAATTTTATTAAAATATTTAGGGTATTATCAGTTTCCTTTCAAAGAAATGCGGCAGATACATTTCTTTTGTATTTTTAAACACTATCAGCTCTTGAATAAAGCTGAAAAGGATTTAAAATGTCTGATTAAGAATTTAGAAGATGAAGAATTCCCTTTGTCCAAATAATTATTCGCTGTAATTCAGCAACTTCTCACTACTCAGAAATGTTTATCTGCTCATTGAGAAAATTCTTATCAGGTAATCATAAATGGTGCAATTTTAATATTTTCAGTAGCTTAATGTTAGTAATATTCTACTATCATCATAATCCTGAACACTGAAAATAAGTTTTGATCTTTGTCTCTTACCAATGAACAAGTCCATAGGGACTGTTTTCCAATGAAAAGAAAAGTAAAATGAAATTAATCGGTCCCATTTAAGCTATAATGAGGACATTTACTTAAGCCGCTTATGAAGGGTCATCGAAAATTCGAATCAAGCTCAGACGTCGAGGGCTGTACCTAAAAAGGAATCTTTTCTCCAGATCCACTACCACAACAACAGGAAAGATATCGGAGCTTAAGCACTTTAAAGTATGCCAGTCGGTGGTGCTGATAAATCTGTTTTGAAACGAAATGGTGATTTTCCGGCCCTGTAGCCGTTCACCAAATTAGCATAACTTTAGAAATATGTACAGAAAGTATTTGAATGGAAATCTGAATTCTTCTGTTTCATCAATGGGCTTTCATGTCTCAGCTGATCGCTTTCAAAAACTTGATGTTGCTGTATAGAAACAACCTTACTAATAAATGCTCATTCATGAATGCACCGTCCGAGAAAAAGGGAACAAATGTTGCCTTCTAGAAGATAATAATGGTTCAACTATTCAACTGTTTTAATTATTTAATTACAATTTATTCTTGTAACATGCATATAGCGTTATTACAAAAAAAAGTATTAATATCTTCATTCAGCTCCTTTTATTGAACATTATTTTTATTTCAAGTAATTCTTTTAAACTCATTACAACTGGAATATATACAATAATTTAAACCAATAAAAATCATTCATCCTTAATCTTTGTGTATTTATATATAAGAAAGCAGAAACTATAATATTTCTTCAAAATTTTATATGACTACTGCTAATTATTTCCTTCTAATAATGAATTTTTATCTCATTCGTTTCTGGTTTTCATAAAATAATAACATCTGTGCAGACAAAGCCTCACTTAAGCTCCATGAAAGTGTACTGCGAATTTTTTATGGTATTTCTCTTTGGGTGAATATATGAAACGGTTTAGAAAAAAAGGCAATTTTTGTATTTAAAAAATATAAATGAATCAAAGTGATAGTTATTATTCATCTAAATTTGACTTTTTTTTCGGATACTATAACTTCTTTATATTTCAGAAACTAGCGTAATAAAACAAAAAATAAATTAAATAAAAATGAAATCTTTTATCACAAATTTAAAGTTATCATGGGAGAACATTATTATTTTTTAAGTTATTATTTATCTTAAGACATTAACCAATTTAAAAAAATTACGAGACTTCTGTATCGGTCTCTATCCCTCTCTCTCTCTCTCTCATATATATATAATTTTTTCAAACTTTCAGTTTCAATTTTTTTAGCTGGAAAACAAAATTTTGGAGCTCGACCGAATTTAAGTTAAGAGAGGAGGAAAAAATCGTTTCGCTAAATAGTGACGCATTTGTAATCTGATTGTCTCATGATTGTTTCAAACCGGTTTAAACTGGTTTATGACTTAAATTAATTTAGACAATATGTAAGAATTCAGAGATTGTATAATTTGGATATCAAGTTGCCACTTTAGTTGGCCATAAATCGCCAAATGTGACAATCTTCTGCATTATTTTTAACGACCTATTTTAATTAGTTGAAATTATCCCTGAGCCAACAGTTTTTATCGATTAAACAAACAATATTTTAACTTGTTTGGTTTATAATAATAAAAAAAGTTTCGTGAATTATGCAATAACACTAATTTCCAAAAGGAAAAAAACTACAACAGAAGACGATAGATAATAGGAAAAACTATACTGGAAAAGTCGATTCTAAAATATAACTACGTTAGCAGACGACAGGCATTTCAAAAGCTGTACTGTGAAAGTCAACTTCAAAATTAAAAAAAAGGGAATAAATAGCCAATTTGTTGCCTACGCATTTTGAAGCTTCAGAAATTTGTTGGCTCCACATTTTGAGGCTCCCAAAACATCAAGCAAAAACAATATCATATTCTCTTATGATAAAAAACAATAGGTTTATTCATTATTTTCTTCGTCTTATTGTTCTGAGGAAATAAATTACGATTTAAATTATTCATGAAGATAACATTTATGAATTCTAAAATAATTATAGGATGTTTTTGCTGGTGATCTTTCATATATAACAAATAAGGTTCAAAATTGATATTATTTAAATGATAATATAATCATTAATATCATTAAGTTCATTCAATTAGTAGATATCTCTTTTGGAATGACAAATCGATCTATAATTCAAAGGCATTTAAGATGCTTACATTACATTCTTGAAGAGAAGAGTTAGTCAAATTAATTGTTCTTGCTAATAAATAGATTTCATGCTTTTTAGTGTAACTTTTTAATGTTAAGATAATTAAACATCGTTTCTCAAAATAACCGGTTAGATGTAATTAACTGAAATTTTAAAAACAATTTTACATCATTGTTACTTTTCCAGATACGTTGATTGGAAAGGAAAAACTGAAAACCATTAGATATTTTTTGGAAATTAAATATAAATTGAAAACTGCACTGTGGCTAATCGCCATTTATTCTTGTAATAATTTGTATAGAAAAGGTTAAAAAAAACGTAATGATTTGCTTAGTTTTTGTCTTTAGTTTTGAATCAGAACTGTACACCACCCATAAATATATACAGCTCTGATTTTTAGTAGAAATAAATTATGAAAAATTTAATATACCATCTTAAAAACGCACAATCTTTGTTTTATTATTACTCCCGAAAATATAATTCGTCTTTCAAATAAATAAAAATTATAAAATATAGTTAAGGAGTAATGGGATGAAGTTAAACACCTTAAAATTAAAAATATTCAAATGTATTTTATATTTCGATTATAAAAACCCATGATACCAAACGAGCTTCTTCAGTAAGTTAAGAGACGGAGGTAAATCAAAATTTACTGACACCAAATTCGGGAACGACTCTCTGTCGAGAAGTTTAAAAAAATGTCCCGATCTAATACAATCGCGTTTATTAAAATCTAATTATTTATCCGCGCCCTGCATCAAAGTTGCGAACAAATCCGAGTTATTTGATCTCCCCCTGTGTAAATGCACCCATTTAACTTAAATAGAAGGTCGAAGCTAACTCGTAAGAGACACGCCAGATTTACCTATGTTGGGAATTCACGTTGTAATTAGTTAATTTTAATTTAGGTGATAAGCATTCTGTGATAATCTATGTAAATAAAAATAAATGTTTGTCTGTATGTCTCTTATGCGCTGCTTCACCGCTCATCCGATTCCTATAAAACTTCGACTACTTAATACGGGATGGTTATAGGTATATTAAAATTATCTAATATATAAAAAAAATTTGTAAATCTATTTACAGCATCTATTTACCATGGATTAACCACCATATAACTAGCCAAGGTGATGCAACGGATTCAGTAAAGATGCTAAATTCAATCTAAACAGTACTTCGGAACTAATTATGTAAATGCAATGTAAGTCTTTCTCTGAGGTAATAGTTTTATTAGAGAGTGTGCTAGAAAGTTTTTGGGTAACCAATCCTATAAGTTTGAAATTTTAACTAAACATTTATAAAATTTTTCGGCAACTTCCGAAAATATTAGATAAATAATTTTGCTACATCTTAGTTTTTAAAAAATTGTCTTTTCCACTATATTAATAATTTTATAGTATAAATATAATTTCTATGTTTAATCAATTTTAAAAGGAAATATTTCAATCACATTTTTTACCATTAAATTTGAGAATTCTGAACGAATATTAAACAAATCATGAGATACAATAAATAGTTTCTTTCATTACCTTTCTGAAAGAACACCAAGCTTTACGATTCTGAAGGAATACACGAATCCAATACATAAAAATGAATATTTATTTTTAGAATAGAATAATAAAAATAGAATAAACAGTATTTATGCTTCTCATTTATGAATCCTTCAATTTCAATGAATGTATTCATTGCCGACAAGAAAATAAAAATCGTTCTTCCTATCGTTCTTAATCAAGCAAGATAACTATTTCAAATTCCAAACGAATTTTAGAAATAATTGTAGAAGAAATAATCTTGGAAACGATATTTCCAAGATTATTTCTTCTGCAGCAGCAAAGCGCCGGGTTCCAGCCAGTTTCCTTATATTCATGTGTTGAACTACGCTATGTGTTGAACGCACTATGTTAATGTTTGATTAAAAATAAAACTTAAATCCATATACAATATTTCATTGTGGGCATTTTTTTATTTCATGATTTAACAATCTACATGAAATATAGATTTTAAAATTAAAGGAAGTTATTGTGAAGTCATCCTTTGCTTATTCTTTCTATCAGGTGCTTCATTCTGACCATACCTCCAACAATACAGATCAGAATATTCCAGCACTGCTGAAGTTACGACTGCACTATTGTTTTAAATATTTCTTAACAATCAATTTTAACAATTATCAAAGCTGATTTTCGCTTTCATCAAAGAAAAAGCTCACGAAAATGTTTATCATACATTCATTAATATCTTGTTTATTAAAGTGGAAGGCAATTAATGCAATTCTTTTAGATTTCAGCATATAATACATTGTAGCACGATACATGTTGTTTGCAAAATCAAAATTTATTTATCGGCATGAATGAACGAATTTGTAGTTTTGAATCAAAATGACAAAAATTTTATTTTTTATTTATACTCTATTTAATTGCTTAAAGACCTTTTGATAATTTTTTTCTTATTATCCTTTCAATTCTTCTTTCTAATTCTAGCATTCAACATAATATTTATATTTGCCAAAAATAATTAATTATAATCTTTCAAAAGAATTAAACTAGAAACAACATATTCGGTAGCGAATTAATTATTATTTCTTGTTTTACAATAGTTATTTTGTATTTAATGCTGCAACATCTTACTAGTAATTTAGAAAATTTTTTTAAATCTTAAAAGCTTTTATCAAAAGCTTGGGAATAATCATTTCATTTAACAAGTAACATTCTCAGGTCAAATCGATCAGGTCAACAATGTATAGAATGGCCACTTTAGTCATTTTAGATAGTGAAATGTATCGAGAATTGAGCCGGCAGCTTTGACCTATATCTTAGTTTATTTTGCCAATGATCCATGACCTCTCACAGCACTATTGAAAGAACCAGTTGTCGGTCGCCAGTGAGCCCCACCTCCCCCCTAATGGTAACCAATGTATCAGTACTTGTATATTATTTAAAGTTTTAAAATAGCCAATGGCTCACTCATTTTTGGCCGATCATATATTGAAATATTTTCTCACCTATATTTAATTTTTGATTAATTTGAGAATCCGTATACAAATTAGAAATGATCTTTCATCTTTTAATGTATACGGTTTAGTGTATATTTTACGTTGAAACTAAATTATAAATTTATAAAGAAAGAAAAATATGAATGCTCAAATTAAATTTTATATATATATTTAATTTCAAAAATTATTAATGAAATCCTCCATCTATGTTCTGCTGATCTTTGCTTGAAAAAAGAAAGAAAGAAAATTTGAGAATATATTTTACAATCTTTCTCCATCGTAATCGAAATGTTGACTCAAACACAAAATCTTCCCCATTTTTATTAATAACATCAAAAAACTTTAAAATGTTGGCCTTCCTATTTATTTGATTCCAGACATTTTATTAAAAAAAAGTATCGCATAAAAACATTCGTAGTGAAAACTTGTTTCCTTCGGTAACAATAAAACAGGAAAACCCATCAATTTATTTTAATTCTTAGAAACCCAAAGTGAGAAAATATGGGCGAATCTATAAACAAGAATAAGTCGACTATCCCATATGGCATAAATTTGATTCTGGATTTAATTTAAAAGCTGCCATTTTCTGTAGTCGCCGCACACCACATATTTTTCATACTTGTGGGCTTCAATTGAAAGACGAACCTACAAATAACGCTCTTCATTTCCCCCAACTCTCATTTCAGGGCGAGAAAAAGGGCCCGCGGCTATAAATCCCAATGTGTTTTATCAACTGCTCGCCTCCGACACTGCAGGGAGGGAGCTCCAAAAGATTACGTAACATACTCCTTTCCACAGACAACTTCACAAAATGATGTCCTGGAATTAAAAACGAACGAAGATGAGAAAAAATGATAAGTTCAGGGTACACAGTTGATTTTTTTAACCTCTCGGCCATTTTTTTAAACTTTTTTTTTAATTCTCCCCTCGTTCTATAACTGTGATAAGGGAATGAAAGGGAAGGTTATTATTTTTTTAATTAATAAGAGTGTAATTTAATTCAGAGTTGGCGAGCTATTATAGAAAGTAACTTGTTGTGCTTATGACGATTAAATTATATTATAGCTGATGAGATAAGTGATATTTTTTTTGTCGCCCACATTATTTTTTAACGGCGAATCTTTTTTTTTTTTTTTTTCCTCATTAGATTCTTTGAGTGTACTAAACGGATGTTAAATGTTTTGGTTGATTGTTCGAGGTTGAAAAGAAACAGATTCCAGTTATGTTGGTCATAAATTAATGAAAAATTAAATCCTGTACAAAAGTTCTTTGTAATTTTTTTTTTTATAAACATAATGAGTGCGGGATTCGTTGAGATAATTTAATTTTTTAGAAGCCAAGGAACGGGGGGAAAAAAGCAACCTTAATGCGACTCAGTGGTAAAATGAGGAACAAAGTAGCTGAAATATATTAATCTTCTCTTTTATGAACAAAATGGTGACGTGAGTACCGATTAAATGCCACTTAAATGCAAAGAGGAAAACACATGCAGAAAGAGATTAAATAAATGAAAAACTGTATCTGAAAAACGCACATAATTATCTCATAATAAGTCATTTTCCAATATTTGACTTTAAAAAACTCCAGTTCTCACATAGTGTTCATTAATTCTGCAAGTTTATGAGATATATTATAACAGTTCACTTCAAAACCATTATTATTTTTTTCCTTCGCATAATTCTTATTATCACAGGCTTTTTGCAAAACGCTTCTGCCATTTCGATAAGCATTTTTGTACAAGATAAAAAGATGAAAAGTATATATCTTTCTAATAAATCTGTCACCATATATTTTCGTATATTGCTTTAAAATATCGATATGGGTTCCCTTTTATTTTGTTAATACATCTTTTCCCTAATTTTATATTTCATAGCTAATTCCATATTCAATTTTAAACCACGCCTAACACCATCATAGCAGCTTGAAATGAAATAAATATTAGAATGCTAAATTTTCGCGTCAGATATACAGTTGCACATTCTTATGACAATTCTTCATTATCTGTGAGCTGTCACGGGATATGATTTAAATTTTTGTTGCCGATATCTAATTTTAAATGTTGAAAATATTTTTTCATTCCACTCTTTTTTTTTCTTCGATTTAATATTTCTTAAAAATCCTATCATACTCATAAAGAGGCCAACAGCTCATAATCAAATATCAATTTTTCTGTACTAGATCTCAATGTATTTTAATGTTAAATGTTTATAATCTATTTCAATTGATCACTATCGTTAAACATTTCGTGACTAATCAAGCCCTTTTTTTTCAATTAAAGTCTCATTTTATATATGTAAATTATTTAACATCCCCTTTAACTTTTAATTTTAGAGAAAAAGAGTCACTAATTATTTCCATTTACATCTTTTAATAGTAGAGTTGATTTTATTTGATTTATAGCATCTAGACTGTAGTGCTGTTAAATTAACAGTGAGCTGATTCACACTTTTAGATCCCTTATACAGAATCGACTTTTCTTTGTCCAAGAAAACACTAAAAACTTATTTAAGAAATTCAACTATTGGTAAAAGGCTTTCATCTTAAAAAACAAATATTTTGGATTGCATCAATTGTTTTTGGTATTTTGAAATGTTAATTATGCTATTCTCACAGTATTTTTATACCATATTATATTCAAAAGAAATTCTTTCTTTTATAATAATCACTCTTTTAATACTTTTTTTTAGAAGTCCCAAAAGTTCTTGAAGTTATCTATATGCACGTCATTCCTTTTAACTAAATTCCATCAAATTGCGAGCGAAAACAAATTGTCAAATATTAAAAGTTACGGATTGATTTTTCCTCCAAATTGCCAAAATTAATTATTTTTATTTATGCAATTATTATTTCATGTTGACAGTAAATATAACGGGGAATATTAAATTACATATCAGAAGTAACAGTAAATTTTGCAAAATGAGTAAAAAAATTAAAACAATCTTTTAAAAATTTCAAATGAGGCAATCCAAATGAGGCGCTATTCAAAACTTTCGATAATATAAATAGATTACACAGGAAACCAAATATACTTTAAACCATTAACTAATAAAAGAAAATTCAAAAAATTATCTGAAAAAGATTATTAAGCTTCAAATGCTACAGTTAGAAAAAAAAAAAAAGGTGAGGGGACAAAGATAAATTAAAATACAGCTTTGGAATTTGAAGAGATATAAATTAAATTTTTAAAGAAAAACGATTTTCTCATTTCGTGAAATAGGGTATAGATAGATAGCATTCCTCAATTGTACGCATATTCAGCTTTATAATACTGAATAAATCTAGGCATGCAACGACAAGATAAAGCTAGACAGTTGTGGATTTAGATATTTTGCGTCCCTAAGCAGCGAGCATTCAGATGCCCCGATTTTAATAAGATGGACAATTTAGTTTCCCATTTTTAACATGTTAATAATTAATTTAATTTAACATTCATTTTATTTTATTAACTTAGTGAAAGATTAATAATTCTTACTCATCTTATAAGATTCCGGAAAACCAGGCATACACGTTATACACAAGACACTTAATTTCATAAATATTCTAATAACTAACTCAAATCAATGAAACGTATGAGAACTTGACCAATCATACTTCATAAAATATTAATATTATCCTAATATTTCATTATTCATAGAAATCGTATTTTTACTAATTTATTTATCTGGTAAATAAAAAATAAATTTTTTAAATCAACCTGCTTATGGCTTCTTAGGCAGTTGCCTAGTCTGCCTACTTAAAAAAATACACTATTTTTTTGGTAATTTAGATTTAGGCATATTTTAGCGTCTCTGGTGCGAATGGCGGCTCGTGCCTGTTCTGTGTTATATCTGTGAGACGTGTGAATGTTCTCCCATGTACAAAGGTGAAGTGCAAGTGAATGGGACGCATGAAGTAGCTATTGGTCCTAGTTGGAACTACTGAAAAAAAATAAGAGATTCTCATTCGGCTTAAATCGCAGACAGATAACTGTCAGACGGCTTGTGAAGTGCTATTAAGTCATAACAATAGGCATATTTCATTTTAAGTTTATCGCAAATGTATATCTGCTTATGACATATATTCTGTTACGTCATAATATGAACTTATAGAGTGTCATGAATAATAAATAAATAACTTCTGAAATCATCTCATATGAGAACGGGACATCATTTCAACTGGGCAAATACATTTATTGTTTGTATTTTCGTTCTGCTTCAAAACTTCAACAAACCTTGCATTCAGAAATACTTCACGCTTGATAACTCTGAGTACTTCCTTCTGTTTCTACTTGCTTCTTTCCAAAATATTTATCATTCGAAGAATGCAAACACGAAATTCAAAATAAAAATTACTTTCATCAAATGCAAACGGAATATTTAAAATCTATACGGAGCCTATTAAACACTTAGAGGGCCATTTTCTAGAGAAATGCGGTTAAAAAAAGCCTCAACGATTTTACAAAATAAGTTTAAAATTATATTTTGAAGCGAATTAATTTTCTGCGCCTAATTTAACTATTATTTCATCAGAAATTCTAAATTAACTAAGCTGTTTTATTAGTATAAAATTAGTATGAATGTTTGAAGTACTTTTGATTTGAAACAAATTTAGCTCTTTTATGAACGATATTTAAACCGGTCAAATATGAAGAAGTAATTTCGATAAATAATCCAATAGACGATTGTTTTATATCAACAATCTGTAGTGTTTTCCTATGTTAATATTCGATTGTTTAAATAATTTTCTAAATTCAGTTTTATAGAGAGATATTTTTGCTGAAATTCACTTTCATTGGGAAGAAATTATTTTCTAATTGCAATATATAATACACAACGTAACTTATTTTAATAAAGTTTATTCTTTGCTTATTATTAGAATATAATACATAATGATATCTATCATCATTGATTAACATTTGACAGGAATGAAAAATTTTCAAACATCCAACCAATTTTTTTAAATACAAAATTATGTACTACCAATGAAATGATTTTTTTAAAAATGAAATAAAGTTGAAAAAGTTGATAAAATTTTTTATCAACTTCTATAGAATAATTTCTGTAAGAAATTTACTATAAAAAATAATTGAAAACTAAAAGAACGATACTTTCTGGCAAATTACATGTATTAGCTAAAATAATTCTGAGCCGATAAGAGAAAAAATAAATAATTCTCATGAAAATGTAATAATGTGTATGTAATTTACACCGCGATATATTTTATTTGCGTATTTTGTAATATAAATTATTTACAATGCTTGAAATTGCAACAATATGTATGATAGTATATGAAACTATGTTCTGGAAATAGTCCTTTTTCTATACCAATAACAGTTCAAAAATTAATTCAAATTTAATAAGAAGAAAAGAAAATGGCACCTATAATCAGTTAAGTAAAAGTTTTTATAATTTGTTATTTTTATTTTTATATATAATTTCATTAACCTTTTTTTTTATTGCAAGAGAGATGGAAATACGAAACAAAAGAACTCTGAAAACTTGAAAGTAAAAAATTCCTAAAAAGTAAACTCTGAAATTAAAAATAAATTATAATCGCTTTTAACAATTTCTTCAGTTTATCTCTAACTTAATCAGTCGTAAAGACTTTGTGAGAAATCCTAAGAAAAAAATTCACAGTAAAGACGTTTGATTTCTCAATAATTTTGCAAATATTTATAAATTATTTTTCAAAAAATACTTAATTCAAACAAATTATTTTTTAAACTTTTCATAATTTATTTTAAATTTTTAAAGATTTACTCATTAAAAAATAAGCAATTTATCAAGAATATCTTAAAACGAGGAACGAACTCTTGACCTTTAATCACCCTGTTTTAGTTTTTTTTAATTACTTAATTAAAAGCATTCTTTTTCGTTATGGTAAATCATTTCAGCTTTTATCGTCTTTAAGAAAAACTGTACCGTTAAAACTGAAAAAAATGACAAATAAAAAAAAACACTAATCATTTCAATTATGTTACTTTTTACTCGTGAGTTTATTTTCTGCATTTCCTTGTAATGACTAACAGAAAATACTATTTCCTCATTTTATATAATAGATTCAAATGAAATCCTAATGCTATTCGTTCAGATTTTTGCATTGATTTTTAAATAAAAATCATGAAAGAAGAACTCCTAAATTAAATAAGCAAAATATAATAGTACTAGTAATAATATAAAGGTCTTAAAATTTTGGATTGATGTAATAAAATTTTAGAGTTTATAAACGAAACGTTTATAAAGATTAAAATTGTAAAACTTGAAACGGCTTATATTAAATAGAAAAATCAATTAAGTAATTCAATATCGGTTATTTCTTCCTCTGTGCTCATGGACGCACAAGCAAACACGCTTTCATAGATAAATGTATAAAACTGCCATAACTTCAAAGTCAACTTGAAAAAAATTCACCACAAAGTTTACATCCATTAGGAATATGCAAGTATCCATTATTGTTACACCCATTAAGAATATGCATACATATTTGCTTCTACAACAACAAAAAGAAAAAAAACATCGCTATTATTTCATTTTATTTATATTCCGCTGATAATTTTCAGAATATATAAATATAAAATATGAAATCAGTATTCAAAATTTTAGAAAATGCATTAACAACAAAAAATATCTAATTTTAAATACATTTCTTAAAAATGCGAAAGCACTTATTCTTTAAATGAAGTTTCAAATTTGAAAAAACTGATGGTCCCTAAATGAAATTATTCGGGAAACTCAAGGAAACGAAATGAAGAGAAGCAAGTTGCAATAGTAACTCTTTGCCACGTGCTATTTTTTCCTACCTCAGTTGCGAATTAAGCTTTGGCAGCATTCGGTGCCTTTGGAAAATTCTGGCGCGAATCTCTCGCTTTTTTTTCCACAGAGAGATCTAGCGATAAAAGGCTAGATATGGTAGGCTATTGGCAACCCTGGGGCGGCGCGCATAGCCGCCCTGTACCCGAGCGGCCCGAGCAGCTTCACTTCTATTCACAGCCCGAGCGCGCCCTATCATTGGCTGGCTGTCACGTGATCTCGGAAACTGAAATCCTCCAAGTTCGTTTTATCAATCTAGAAACACAAGCGAAGGAAGCTAGTGCAAAACAGCCCGTTGTAACCCTACGGCGTAAATAAACCAAAAGAAAACTCAAGGAAGAAGCGGCAAAAAATTATTTTTTTTCCTTTCAAACTTTGGAAACCTCGATTAAAATAAGTTCTTTCCCGGCTCGTTGCAGAATGTAGGAGTCAACAAATGAAACTTTAGGGAAGAGTTCCGTGGAAACTTTGACGGTGAGTTCGTTTCTTTTTCCCCGCGCTCTCGCATGCAATAAGCGGCATGGAGTTCGCTCGGGTACCGGTGATTCTTACTTAGCTAGGAAGTCGTCGAAATCTGCTATTTTAAAGATATTTCATTTGAAAAGCAGTTAGATTTGCATCAAAAAATTATTAATCATATTGGCAATAACGATAAGTGTAACATTTAAATTCAACGCCAATTTCAACAAACTTGTGCAAATACTGGATGCTATGTTAAAAACTTCTATGACATTGCTTCAGAAGTTTTATAATGTGATGAAGTTCATCAGGTATTTCTTAGCAACAAAAACTGAATTTTAAGAAATATCTCAGAAAGTGCCATGGTATTTATTGTATTAAGATAGTATTTTCATCTACCAGAACAAATTTATCTGTATGTTTTGACACTAAGTTTCTGAAAGTCAAACTGTCTATTTGTCTGAAAGTGTTACGTGAGCTCAAAGTGAGAAGTCTTATAAATAGAATCAACTGATAAGCACTTAAAGTTCTTGAGGAGCTTTTAAAACGGCCGAGCAAAATATTGTGCAATATATAAAAACTTAACTATTCAAAGAACGCAGCAATGAAATATCGACAATTATTGAATAAATTTGAGGAAATGAGTGAATAGATGACGATTTATCATATAAAACTTCAAGAAATAAAGTAAAATGTTTTAAATGCAAAAACTGCTATTTATTGAACAAATGTGAGAGCGATTTGTTGCCTAAAAAGAAGAAATTTCTATTACTATATATAGTGAAATCCACAGCTTAAATGTGTGTTTAAATATCAAAAATTTCTGCAATCAAATAATCGTATTCCTAGTCATTTATTTAAGAAATTCTGTTTTCATATTTATGTTAAGTTCCTATTTAGATTATAATCAAAATTTAAGTTTGTTCCTTAGCTTTTTAAAGTTTATATAACTGTGATAAGCATTATAATAAACTTTGTTGCAAAAAGCAATCAAGTTATTTAATCGTGCAAAACATTGGGCAATAAGAACTTTTACCACCAGGAAATTTTTATAAACTTTCTATTCTGTGCAATCGATGTTTGAAGAAATCCGGTATATCATTGAAAAAACCGTTGTTCTCGAAACTGAGCCATCATCTCTTTAATAACCTCAAAGCAAGCAAATTTGATGTCTTCATCGGTGAACACTTTGTCACCTCTTTCTTTTCTCCTCCCTTGACTTGACCCGGTGAAGTGTTTACCTGTCTGAGGACTTTGGAAACCATGGAAGTTACGTGCGAGAGCGGCTTCATCAATAGCCAGCCATCAATGGCCGAATTTATGACTGCCCTACCTCACATCAATGAAACGTTTCACCGAGTCTCATCCATCAATGCTTTGCAGCCTTCAGTGCAGCCTCCGCCTTCCCTTTGTCAACTGGAAGTCTCGCCCCAGCCTCCAAGCTCGCTGCATGGTCCCGTGAATGCGTCCCCAAGCCCACCAAGCAAGCAGCATCCCGGGTCAGGACTCAACTCCAATGTAGCCGAGTATCCTTGGATGAAAGAAAAGAAAACATCGAGGAAGCAGCACCAAGGTGAGTTACTTCATTTGTGTCATTGAAATCCATTAAGGGCTATTATTAGGGTCGACCTATTCATCATAAGATAGTTCTGTCTCTGGGATGTCTAGGGCTCAGTTTACAAGTAAACACTTGCAAAAGTGTTGAGTGTAATTCTTTTTCAATGGACACTTTAGAAAATAAATAGAAGAGACTATTAATCTTTGGGAACTGGTGTGCCGACTTTAAGTTTTGTTGCGTTGGTGGAAATTAAAGGGATATTTTATTAGAAAATGTGCTGTAATGGAGAAGATTTTATGTTTACTTAGGTTAGGGGTTAATTTAATCTCCTGGTAGAGGTTATATATTTTTGATGTTCTTTTATAAGCTACTTATTTTGGCAAAACAAAAAGTCAAAGTAGCCTCAGCTATTTAATGAAGAGAAAAAGGGCCTTCATTCGCGTTCTTCGTAAATGTTTAAGTTATTTTATAATTACTTGCCATGATTATCATCCTAGATACTCTTTGATATTAAAAAAATTTGAGAGCAGTTTCAAAGTTGAAACCATGATATCCATATTTGCTTTTACAATTGTTTTTCCATGAGCTCCAAGGAAAAATTTGGAAAGAAATGAACATTATATAAAACATATCATAATGCATATTGAACATATTTTAAGTAATATTCTATTAATATTTTATGTAATTTAGAACTTATCCGCTTAGTAATCATAATTTAAATTTTGTAATGCATATTTATAAATATTACATATTGAAACTCTGAAAGTTGAATTAGTGATTCTACTGATGATTCAGTTGCTGAAAATCAAACACTAAAAGCACATTTTTATATATCTATCAAGAATATTCATTTCCTTGTTAATTGAATAACTAAAAACCAAACTCGGGAAAAAAATCGATGCTTATGGCAATAATATTCTTGCAAAATTATGCCATATAATCCAAACATATACTCAAGATCTATTTTTTTTTTCATTCAAAGTTTCGGATGTAAGTGACCGGCATTCATAACTTTTTAAACATTTGACTTCCCCAATGACTTCAAAGTGATTTTTTTTTTTTTAATTTAGTGACAAAAACCGTATTTAAGCAAATTTCAAGTGTGAATCATTTTATCCAGAAGGGTTTCGGAGATAATTAGAATTGAGGATCGGTGCACAGTATTAATACTTGGGTAAGCCATTATTTTTAAGATGCAGAACTTTAAAGAGAGAGAGATGCGATGACTTCGGGTTAGAAAAGTGATCTAGGAAGAGAGAGGAGGGACCTTTCTGCACCTTTTTTTTAAAAATATAATAATAATTAGAAAAACCAACATCTTGAAATTACTGAACTCTAAAACTAAATGAGCGAAATAAGGATTTTATTGAAAGTGGTGCTTTAGAAAATTTCTCTGAACATTTAAGATTCATTTTGAGAGCTATTTCTTGTAATATTTCTCAGTTGGAACTATACATTTAAACTATTTTTTAAGGTATCAAGTACTAAGGTCGTCACAATTATTCATGTATAATTTTTTTCCTATATTCGTATCATGACTTGTTCGTGATAAGATGCAATTTTAGCTGAGAAGATATAGATAGTATTTTGCCCTGGAAAATGGTGCGATTTTTTACATGGCTTATTGGGAATAAAAGTGAAGGATGGTTTTCGAAGTGAATTTAAAGAGCAACTAATTTAATATACAGTGGACAAGATATATATTGTTTCCATTGCATGAATAAAGATATGGAATTTTTATTCTTTAAAACAGTGAGTATTAAAAATGGTTTTTTTGACGTTAAATTTATTTCCAGTTTATATAGTTTTAAATTTTTTAATAAAATTCAGTCAAATCTTTAAAGGAAAAAAAAAAACTTTAAACAACTTTTTATGTTTTCATTTTAAGATAGTTAAAAACGGCGAGTTGAGTTATATGATTTATCAATATCTTGAAACTGCTAACGAATCACATCTTACTAAGATGTTAATTTTAGACTGAGATATGAATTGTGGCTCTTTTTTAAATTAAAAATATAAGTTTAATGCTAAGAACAAGAAAGAACATGTAAAGATAATACGAAAGAAGACAAATTAAAAATAAAGGGGAAAAAGGGATTGAATTCAAATAATCTGCTTGAAAACCATTTATGAAAACAGAATTTATCCTCAAGTATTATTTCATAAATTTTTCATTTATAGAAGTTTAAAAATTTTATACATTAATGAATTTTATTTGCTAATTTTTTCATCCATTCTCTTCATATGTCGTCCACAATGTTTTGTAAGTTACGTTCGCCGGGTTTTGAAATTTTGTATAAGGTTCCAGAGCATGCAAGAATCAAAGTTGTAGTGACCATTTTGTAATTTATAGTTTCTTCTTCACTATAGTTTAAATTGCCTTTTGCAAAATATCAGGTTTCGTATTTCAACTGATCCTTTTAGATTTACAGAGTATAGAAATTATTTTATATCTTATATATTTTTTTTATTATGCAGTGAACCGAGGTGATAACATTGAAATGAATTTGAATGTAAAAGAAGTAAACTTGTTGAAAAATTGATAATTCTGAAAAGATATTTAGCTAATGGCATGTCTTAGTCTCCCACTTCATATTACCTGATAAAGTTTCTCGTGAAAGTTACCTTCAGAAATTCCATATTCTTAGCAAAAGCTAAAAATTGAAATAGACATACGAATTAAAATCTGCAACTTTTCCTGTGTATTATATATAATATTTATATATAGTAATTAGCACTATTTCCGTATTGTTTAAATAACGCGCTTTCGGGCTTTCATGCCTTTTTAGAGCCTCTCTTTCCTGCCTTATTCTATCCTTCTTTTACTAATATTTCTTGTTGCAAGTAAAAGCAGCAGCAATTTGATATTAGATATTTAAAAAAACTGGATATTAAAAGAAACATTTTTGTTCAAACTAATTGCTAAAAAATTGGTTAGTGGCTAAAAGGATCTCTGCCATTCACTATTTTGCAAAGTCAGACGAAAAAAAAA
Organism: Argiope trifasciata; assembly: GCA_026543055.1. Lineage (NCBI taxonomy): Eukaryota > Metazoa > Arthropoda > Arachnida > Araneae > Araneidae > Argiope > Argiope trifasciata. The sequence continues at coordinate 3,065,993 of JAPMOQ010057673.1, forward strand.
AATTTTTTTTAAACATTATCACATCTTCAAAGTCTAAGAAAACCTTTCAGCTAAAATTAATGCGTTATTTTATATTCTTCAGATTGTTAATTAAACTAGATGAATGACTGCAATAGTTTCACTTTTAACAATTCTTATATGATGAGAATTACGCAAACACTCACTTTTGTTTGGCCACTAATGAAGCCTGTCTGTTTACATTCTACACTAAAAAAATTTACTTTATTTTTTTTATTTAGTTTTAATTAAAGAATTTGTATCAAGTAGTTTAATGGGTTAGAGTTCGCATTCAGTTAATTGCCCAAGAATTATTTCAGAATCCATGAATGAAGGAACTGGGTAACAGAAAAACAAAACTTTTTTTTCCCTCATAAGTCTGTTAACAATAAAATCGTTAACGAGTTAACAGAAATAATTTCTTCAAAATCTTTGAATTTTTTGAAACAAGGGGGGGGGGGGGAGCTTCTAACTGCGCATCACAAGTGATGAAATTTTCGATGCATCATTATAATTGTTTATCATAATTTAAGCGCATCGTTATGATGTAAACGCTCCGTTAAAATGTTCAATTTGAATATTAGATATGATTTTTTGACATTATTATCTAATTTTTATTTCCGAATTTCTTCTGTTGTTCAAACTATTTTAACAACCTTTTCGTATAATGAAATAGTACGCGAAATCATTAGAGTTTTATTTAACACCTTTTGCTTAATCATACATATGTAAAAAGAAAAAAATGTTACATATTTCCATTTTTATTCTTTTATGGAAATTGATATAAAATGCACAGTAAATTTACTAAAAATAAGTCAGAAAAGGGAGTTTTAAAGGAAATCGAATGTGTTTTTTGAACAAAAATTATCCAGCTAATTTGAGATTCTGAAAAAAAATTCAAAATAAAAAATCAACTGAAACTTAATGAAAATAAAGAAGGAAATTCATAATATTTAATAAAAGCCTGCATTATATTGTGTTAGACTTTCAAATATAACATTTAGATAAAGCAATCCCCCATCACTTTTGCAACATTGTGAGAAAAAAAAAGACGGCGGTGTATTGTTAGGAATGGAGAAAAAAATTTAGAAATTAAAACATTTCTTACTAATGACAAAAAAAAAAAATATTTTAAATAACTAGAGGTGAAATAAAAATTCAAACATCGTTAAAAACTTTCTTAAATAAATTACTTTATCAATGTTCTATTATTTTTTAGAAGCCATAATTATAACCTCGGAATTTTTTCATTTAGATAAAATTTATATTAAGTTTTAAAACTAAAAACTGACTTATTATTTTTGTTTTGTTTCGAGAGAATCAGGTTACATTTAAAATCTAAATGTATAAAAGTTTTTAGAAGTTTTTTGGAAAAAAACTTTTCTTTAAATGGAAATTTGCTTTTTGTTGAAATCTGTTACATTTTATGCTCTAAAATTGTATAAAATTTCATGTTACAGATAGTTATTGCGATTTAAATCCATCAAATATGAAGCCAATATTTCATTAAGTTACCTCTTTAATAAAGAGAAATATTTCATCTATCATATTACAAACTTTTGATTGTTCATACTTTAACTTTCTTTGAATTCTTAAAAATAAAATCTCGTATGATTATCTGAATTAAAAATTGACTTTGCTCCACTAGGATCATAAATAATAAAAGCTATAAACGAATTTGCCTTGTTCCGATTATTGAGTTTTAAAAGAAAAAAAAAATTCTCCAATACTTTTACAGAAAGTGAAATTTTTAAAAACCGCTTCTGGACATTACTTTGAAATATTGTCTCAAAGTCATATTTTTAGGATAAAAAAGAAAACCTATAGCTTCCTTTTTTGCCTTATAGAAAATAAAGTCTTTCGAAAAGCTGTAATAATTTTCTATACAGGAACATTCGACTTTGAAACAAGAAAGTAGTTTAAAAATTAACACTCAATGCTCAAAATAGTACATTTTTTAAAAAATTAAAAACGACATGCGTCTCTTTATCATTCAACAGATAATTTAAAATCTTATTTTGTAATTTATTAGTTGGGTGCTCATTTTTTTAAAAAAAAAAGTCGTGTTATATTAACGCTACTAGAAAAAAAAGTATATTTTTATAATTTCAAAATTTACAGCACACACTTGAAGAAAACTTTCACCGGAATAAAATCATTTCATTATTTTACAATTTTAAACTCACTTGTACTTATTGTTAAATGATGATTACATGTCTAGGACTTCAAAAATTGCGAGAGTATTGACAAAATCGAAGATTTTGAACTTTAACCAATGTTATTATTTTCGGAATAGTGCTGCTGAACACCACATTCTCCAATTTATTGTTAAATAAAAATAACAATGTCAAAATATTAATTAAACAATAATTGGTCACATTCAATTATAAATTTATATTAAATTTTTAATGAAATTGGACATTTTAAAAAATTGAACAATTATATGATCGCATTATTCATTTTATGCACGAAGTTTCAAACATCAAATGTAAACAATAGATTTTTTAAATTTATATTATATAAGTGAAAAAATTTCAATTCCTTCCTTTTTCTCGTATTTGAAGAATGTTAAATAAGAATGCCCAAATATTTCAAGTTTAACCTTTAATTTATTAAAGTAAAGGTTAAAAATTTGGAGTTTCGTTTATGCCTTATACCCTATATCCTTATTTCAATTACTGATATAATTGTTATATCTTAGAGAAGGTGATTCCCTTTTCCATATTATAAATAATCCTAAAATAAATTTACACAGATTGGAAATAAATGCCTCAAAAAGATTTAGCTTAAACTATATTTATTTTTAACTTTAATCTGAGAGCGATGGTGAACTGTGAGAGAAGAAATAGCAACGACAGTTTTGTATGAAAACAACGTAATAGAATCTCTTTTTTTACACCTCTCTACCAATTCAGTTTCTACCCTGATTCAACTCCCTCTCTCCTCTACCGCTCTTGGGGGGAGATTCATTTCCTTTGGGTGATGATGGTTGAGATTGCAGTTTATATCTGACAGTTTGTCTTGGCTCTTTGTACAACTTTTAGTATAGCACTTCTATTTTTTCCGTATTATAACAGAACATTCATGACTTTTTACGTAACCTGCCTTTGACGCGATTAAATGTAATCAAACAGGCATGAATAAACAAAATCTGTCGATTACCGAAATTAAGTAAGAATTTTGAAATAAAATAGCTTTTCGTATTAAAATATTTTCCTTTAATTTTAATGGTAGTAATATATAAAAAACTTTATGAAATATTTACTATTATTATTTTGTTTACTCAATTAAAAGCCAAAGGGGAATAAGTTTAATTATTGCGCATTGTAACAATTATATACTTAGTCTAATTTAATATCCATTATTATTATGGAGATATTATGGTGAGCTTATCTATCAAGAGCCATAGAAAAAGGAATAATGATATTTTTACTTAATTCTATCAGAAGGAAAAAGTTGTTTATGGAAACAATTACTTAGCATTTTTAATTTTTTAGCTTACACAAGTAGACTTATGATAATCAATTTTTATAGCATTCTCCAAAGAAATTTGCTGACGAAAAAGTACAGTAGCTCCAAGAAGTAAATGATTTTATTTTATTATATCTATTTATTTAATATTATAATTCAATGACAGTTTTTAAATTTTAAAAAGGATTAATTAATACAATGTATAATACTCTATATATCTTTGTTTTAAGGTTGATATACATTGAATTAATAAAATACTAAGCGAAATTATATAATTCTATGCAGCAAATGAATCAATAAGATTTTCAATATCTAAGTCTTTTTTTTTTTCATTAGATATTTATAAGGAAGCAAAAACAGTGACGCATTGATTAATTGAGTTTATTAATTCAACTGCTATTGTATTTCTAAATAAAAATTACAGAATATTTGTTCTTATTTATTAGTAAAAAGGGTTTAGGACTTTTAATTTTGTAAAATATGAATTAGTTCCCCTTAATTAGTATAAAAATAAAGATATAAATGAGAACTGTTTAAAGATTCAATAAACAATTTATTCTTTTCTAACTATATGGTCTCTTCATTTCTTTTTCTCTAAATAACATTATTTTTTAAGTTAGATCTCAAAAAATCAAAAGGAAAATAACGGGATTTTTAAAATGAAAAATTAACTTTTTAAATTAAATATCAACATTAAAACTTGGAAATGAAACTCAAATTTATAATGATAATTTAGCGAAATTTTAAAATTTAAATATTATTAGTTGATGACGACAAGAAAGAACATAAAACAGTTAAATCTTCATTAAAAAGGAAAGTCTGTGATGAAACTTATCAAAATGAGTTTAATATAACTCTTCGGAATATATAAAATTCAAGATATGAATAACTCATTTAAGAGTAAAATATTTTAGATAAGCTAATTACGTATTCATTTTCTACTGTTTAGGAAAAAATAATTTCAGATTTAGCTGATTATATATTTTTAACCAAGAAATGTTTTTGTCATTTCGTGTTAAAAGATTCTTGAAAATCGGAGATTATTATTTTTTTAATATTTCATTTTACGATGATTCAAAGAAAGAAGCCAATGAGATCAAATGCGATGACAGATTTAAATTAATTGAAAACAATTATATACTTCATGAAGTTTTCTTAAAAAATATTTATGCTGAAAGATAAATGACATCTTGATAAGAAAAGCTAACATTCTTTCTTCTTATCGCCTTCCCATTTCTATCAACTGAATAAAACATAGATGAGAAAAGAAAAATAAAGTAGAAAAATTTCATTTGTTTAGATCAGCCATTTCCTCTCTTTATTATTACAGATCAAACCTAGAAGAGATTAAGAAGTTCAAGCTTATTATGAAACATATTCAGCCTTCTGAAACAAGCTTTTATGTTTATTAGGTAATAAATTGATGTCATTAGTTAACATTGATAAGCCAAGTTCATTAAATGCTTAGTTTAGTAAGATTAAAATTTTATTTTGTGATTCTGAGTATAAAAAAAACTTGTATTAAATTTTAGGGTGGATCTCCTGAACCGTTAATTTCATTAAGCTTGTCCAGAAAAATATATGAATTCAATTTGTTAAAAAAAAATAGTTTAAATAATTTTACAATGTTAGGAGAGAGTTACTAGAGTTTTAGAGATAACTTTGAAAGTCAAGAGGGCAACTTCAAAAGAAAAAAAAAATGGGGGAGGGATCTCACACAATTTAAGAAATTCACAATGAACATTTTTGTTTTATTTGAAAAAATATATTGATAAGCTCACAAAGAAAAAACTTAAGACATTTTAACATTCTAAACATTTGAAATAGATTTGTTCAGATTCCATTGAAGCCACTAAGATTATTAGAAATGAATCTTAAAGTTGTAAGCGAGTACTCATTAAAAAAATTTGAACGTTCCAAATAATTTTGTTTCAACTGTATTTTCTTATTTTAATTCCACTTGTTTTTTAATTTGGCAAATGGAAAGCAGTATTTTGTAGATTTCTTTAACGAATTACGTAGCCTTCCAGTTTCACGTTTTGTTCTTCGGAAGGGTGATTTCGGCCTTCATATCTATGTTGATCACTGATAATTAGCTAATTTATATATTTGCTTATATTTTTTTTATGAATTTTCCTTAAAATTGCTCATATTCAAAAATAACCGCATTAATTTCAAACCCTATTTTTATAGCATGTATGAAAAATGCGTAATTATGTAACTTCTTATAAAATATAAGAAAGCTAAAAATGCACGCCATTCTACAATTCTGACTGTCAAGATGATACAAAACTTATTTTAAGAGAATAGGAAACAGCACGCGCTTTTAAAAAAATTAAATAAATGAGAAAAAATTCCGACTATAAAATCTTGTTTATGTAAAACATAAAATTCAGAAATGTGTGTACAGTTAAAAAAGTAATTAAGTAATTTATTTTGTAAATAATTATAAAAATACAGTTAAAGAGAGTGGGCAGTATAAAATAACTTTATCCCATTTATATTGGTAGATGAAACCCATTGGTATCCCATTTACATTGGTTCTTTAAATGAACTCATATTAAGCATTCTTTCTTCTTTCAAATAAATATATAATTTTATTACTTGACATCTGTAATTATAATAGCGCTAACTGCTATTCATGTGATATAACTGATTTTTGTTTTAAATCTGGGAACCTTAAAGATAGATATTTAAGAAAAGAGCCTTCATAAATATATAATGTTAAAGTAGTAATCAGAAAATCTTTTTTACACATATTGCAAAATTAAAATTAGAAAATTTCTTTACAAATCAAAAGCCATTTTTTTTCTCAAATTGAAAAAAAAAAAAAAAAAAAACCCACATTTTAAATTTAATGAATTAGAGCAATTATAGTATTTTTTTCTTATATATTACAAATATAAAACCAAATGGTTTCTTAATAAGTAAAAAAATGGGAATAAAAAAATAGCGATTTAAATTTGTTCAATACAAGCTGGAATTGACAATGTAAAAATAATTGTTATTTTCTAATTAACTTTTAATTAAATTTTAATTTTTGGTTAATTTTTAATAATAGTTATAAGTTTTTGCAGCATTAAAACAGTCATTATGAGTAGAACATATTTAACTATAAAAAGTTTTCTTAAATAAACTGATCGATTCTTGAATATGATAATTTTTCTAGCTGAGTTTTTGTTATTTATGCAAAGTCAGTGTTATTTATATTTTTTAGTTCAACCTATTAATTAGTGAAGGTATCAGAGAAACAAATTTAACAGTATTTAAATCTCAACCACAGATTAATATAATAAAAAATCATTACATATTTATATTAACAAAGTCACAGAAAGTTCATTGAAAATCTTCTTTTGTTTTGAAGGAAAAATAAGAAAAAAATAAAATAAACCCCCTCTAAATCTATATAACGCAATTATGATTAATCAGGTAATGAGCGTCTGTATTTATATAGTATTTATTCTTACAGTTTATTAAATTTATTTATACTGAAACTAAAACTATGAGAATTAAGAACAAATAATTTTCACGGGTAAAAATATACACGCAATTTTATACGTAGTGTCAAATAGTTTTATTTTTTTACAATGCATAAAATTTCTCATTTTTTAAATAGTGACTCGTATTCTGAATTATATTTAAGTATCACAGCATCATATAATATGTGCCTATTAAAACGGGAGGGGACACATAATACAAAGGATGCATATTCTAATTAATACAATTAAATATCCCTTATATCTTTCAGTATTGAAAAAAATATATATGCATTTAATATCTATAACCTTTCTAAATTCTCACTGAATCACTAATGAATTCGATTCCATACAACGAGAGCGAAAACAATCAAATTCTTGTTTATTAAATTATAAAGGGGGGAGAAGTGGAAAAGAAAACAAAACCGTGCGAGACAAAGTAAAGAAAAGTGGCGGGAAAAAAATCCCGATGAATTTGAGCCCAAGTGATGACATTCTTCTCCACTGTTACGTGTCAAATCGTGTTAACCACTGTCATGTTTTATTCAGGCCGCTCGAAAGATAGAGGAGCGAAGGTGCAAAGGCAATTTGTAAGTTTTATTTGAACTAGGGGAAGAGAGAAAGATGTCGGAGCTGGAATAAATAAGAAGCAGGAGTAGACTACTTCATCGCAAAGGTTACCAGATTTGGCAAATTCTCGCTTTTACACGTCATCCTTCGCTGAGTCAAAAGAAAGATCTTTTCACGCGATCATGTTCCTCAATGCAGGAATATAGGAAATTTCAAGTCGATTTCTTTCAAAAATTATATTTGTTATAATCGATCTGTTATTTTGAACCCCCTTTTGTCGATGAAGTAGCAGATTTTCTGGTCGTTAAGATACAATATCAGGTTCATACAGGTAATTGTTTTATAACTCGAGATAGCAAAGAATTACATTTGAAACCAGCCGCAAAAATGTGACTAACTAACTGATAAATGTGATTAAGAAATTGGTTACATTAATTTTATTCACTATTAGTTGATTATGTATGCATGAATTCGTAAAAGTCACTTTTTCACCTTTAGACTCAAAACTATCTCATCTATCATCTGAAGTAAGCATAAAACGCTATATAATTATTTATTTTAGTTTACTTTCTAAATATTCCTAAAAGAAAAGGCTTTGTAAGATATAAAAATTACAGATATGAAATCATTTCTGTTCTATTTAAAATATATATTTGGGAAATATAATAGGTGTTTGCTCAATATTTGTTTTACTGCAGTAGAATACATAATTTAAATATTTTCATGAAATTTCGGAAAAATTCGTGATTTTGTATCTTCAGTTTTCAATGATTGTGAGAGCAAATTACGATGGTAGAAAGGAATAACTATTTTTTTTTTTTCTGCTCTGTGTTTCTTGGAATTAAAAAACAAAACTTCTAAACTGTTGAAACTGAGAGATCAAACCATCCTTTTCGATTAAAAAAAGGGGAAGGGGGGATATAACAGATCTTCGTAAAAAAAGCTTTGAATGTTTATTTTCAAATAAATTGTGATAATATTTCTAAGGCTTTGTAGTTCGCAACCCCTTATCTGTTAAAGTACTCAACAATTATTTTTAAAAAAAATGTTGCAACATTTCTTCAAATATCGTAATTTAGACATTTTTCTTTGAAGCTTAAAAATAGAATGCAAATGTATTTCTCTAGCGAGACTGTTAAACATCTGTCAAAATATCAAAACAAAAATACCTAATTACAATATGTGTACACTCAAAAAGAAATAATATAATGCAAATAAAATACAACAAGCCTCATCAAGGAAACAAAAACATTGGTGATAATTTGTTTCTTTATTTCTTAAAAAATAATGTTTTCAGATCTCTCAAACTAAACTTTATATTATATATATATATACTCTCAGACACAATTATTTTTTTATTCATTTTATGGAACAGTTTTTAGATTATTTAGCAGATTTGAATATTCAAAGCGTTTAATATTTAGTAAATTTCCTCGCTCGATATGAAGAAGGAAAAGAAGTATTGACTGCTAATTTGTTTATAGTAATTGATTTACATTATATATAAATATACATTTTAGATTCCACCTGCACCCTTTTATATGAAGCATGAAGTATTGAACATAGTAAAAAGAATCTTGCTAGTAGTTGTTTAAACTATTCTAAAACAGAACATATCATGGAATAAATTATTGGTGAGTGATTGCACAAATTCGAAGAAATATTAGAAAAATTATCCTACGTACCTCCCTCCAAATTTAAAGATAAAAACAAATATCAATAATGAAACTATGAGAAAAAAAAACACCAGTCACGTAATAAGGGGAATTTACGCTCAACCTTTTTCAAATCCAGTGATATTCCTTCTTTATTAAACTAGCTCTTTTCTGGAAGGTTAAAGTAGAGAGAGCAGTTCATTTCCGCGTGTTCTTAGCGATTAAATCCCCAGGACGTCAAGTGGTCAAACCCCCGTCCGAACATCCGGTGATTTTGGCGGGCCCTCCTCGTGTTGCGGCAACCATGGGCAGTGGCCTCCTAGGGTCGACGGAGCAACAACGTTGGCGGTCGGGAAAAGAATCAATCACGGCGAGTGGCTGCCCATCAATCTGCTCCTCGTGACCTCAGGACTCCAGGGTTCCCCATCAACAGCTAGTAAATGCACGCCTGATACTCTTTAAATACCTTTCGATCTTTTCGCGCTTTAGAGATACAATTTTTTTTTTCTCTGTGGGATCATGATCTTGGACGATTAATTTACGGAAGATGTTGGCCAGCAGTTATTTAACACTTGATTTGCCGTCATCTTTAAAGCTACGGGGAATCGGCTCTATAGATCACGGGACTTATTTGAAAGAGAAATAAGGCCTGCTCTTAACGGGGGGTAGGGAATATCCAAAATAGACGCGGATTCTCCCTCATTCTAGCCAGGGATCCCCCTCCCCCTGTCTTTGACATGTTGTGTTAACAAATGCGATCGATACTTTTTATCGCTTTAAAAACCTCCACGGATAATTTTAAAAAATTTAACTCTTGATTTTCGTCATTTAAAAAAAAACAATGAGGAATCTGATTTAGAAATAGGATATTTCTTGAAACTACGATTAAAATTTGTTCTCAATACTCAGGGAATATCCAAAATAAGTGTAGATTCTCACTGAATTCATAAAGGGATTTTTTTTCTCTCCAATAGGTGGTGTGTTAATAAATAAATATCGATTCTTTTGAGTTTGAAATTTTGCCGGGTAGTTTTTCTAAAAATCATAGTTTTTAATTGTTTGTTTAAAAATTATAATTGTTAAAATAAATTGTTTTAACCCCTGATTTGCCGTCATACCCCCCCCCACCTCTCTTCTTTTCAGATTATGGGTTTTGTTTTGAACGTGAATAGAGGATATCGAGCATAGATACAGACAGACTTTTCCACAACCTGTTAGCATAATTTTTTAAATACGATGTTAGTTAAGAAATATTATTTGATTTGTCAAGGTCTTTCAAAATATTAAAAAACAATATAATTATTAAAAATATTAGAATATTAAAAAAATAATATAATTAGAATATTAGAAAACAATATTTTAAAAATAAGTTATTTATATTTAATATTTCTTCCGATATCTTTAAATGCGATTGATATTATTTTTGTGCATATTAGAAGCAGTAGTAATGCCTTTTAACATGAGAAGATTAAGTAAAATAAAAGGTAAAATTTCTTTAAATCAATGCTATTGTTGCTAGTATAGCGAAAGGAAAATTCAGTGTGGTCATACATAGTATACCTCTAAGAAAAAATCAGATTTCAATAATTACTTGATTCATGCTTAATTTTTTCATGCAATGTATAAAAACGATAAGTTATCTAACTACTTTTCTCATTAGGTAAATTATTTCGCAGAAATGCAGCAGGTAAAAGTATATTACAGTCAAGTATTATTTAATATTAACATATTAATACTTGATCGTAATGTGATTAATTCTTTATCCGAATTAATTGATTTATCAAAGTCTAAATATTAATTATGAACATTGAGTGATTTAAAAGAGTAAGTTTGTCCGTTTTGAATTTGTAATATTCATTCCCTTTCGCTATTTTGAGAAACACTCGGCAAAAAGCATAAAATACTCAGACTAATTTTGAACTACTAACGAAAACAATCATTATCTCTTGTCATTTCAAACTCAACCGGATATTTTAATTTTTGAACTTGTAAATTTATTCATAAACATTAATTAGCTTTAAAGGAAGTTCATTAAACGCTTGCCAATGTTTGTTTTGAAATACTTCATTAACCGTGTCCTTCATCGCTGTTCGTGAAAATGGAAACAGTTTCCATGTAACAAAACGTGATTACCATTGTTTTACAACAAGGTTGTGATTTGAATATTGATTGAATCTAATAATTTTACGAGACTATTAAAAGTGATGCGAGATTCATAAATAAAAGCTCTCAAATTAAAATTAAAGTTCTAAACTTTTCTTTAAATACACACATTTGTATAAGTAAAAAAGAGTAATTGAATAATTCCTTTAATAATACTAATAGCTCTGAATATTCTACTGAGTATTCGAGAAAATATTTAGAATGTTCTAAAATAATAGAATATTCAGAAAAAATTAATTTTTTTTCACGTTTATTAAGTGCTTAAAAAATTATTTTTAAATTATACTTTTGAACTTTGGGAAAACTCAATGATTTAAATAAATGATCTGATTATAAGTATATGGTTAACAAATTACTACTGCCACAGCATCTAAATGAAAATCTATTAAAACGTCATATTTCAAGGAATTTCTTTTTATACGTTCACGCTTCATAAGGTTAAAAAAATACTTGTGAATTTTATGAAATTCCGGAAAATTCAGTTTTTTATTTATTACAAGGGGATAATTATTTGCTCTACATTTCTAAATTTTCTTTCTATTTCACTCACAGAAAGAAAATTTGACATTTCTGGCGTTTTATTAAGGCAGATTCAATATTTTTCAAATTTGAAATTTTTTTCAAGATTTCAAAATGTTGAAATACTTCTAATAAGCAATTATAATATAAAAAAAAGATTGTTTAAGAATAAATTTTTAGAAACAATCTTGTAAAAAGTTCTATACAATATTTATTGAAAAAAATGATAGCCCATTTGGAATAAGGAAGTTTTCTGAAAACAAAATATTATAACATGAATTATGAAGCATATTTTCTGATAAAATCGAAAATATGTGAATATTATTATTAACCTGAATATTAAAACCTTTTAAAACCTCAAACACGTATGTAAATAATTACATAAATATCCGAAAATTCTACGCTAGTGAAGGATATAATGGAAACTTTTTATATGACACTACTTTAAATCATATTACAATTTTTTTTTCCAAAAGGTCATTACAATAATAAATTTCAAAACTAAATTTAGTAACTTATGCTATTTGGTGAACGTTTTTTCGTGACAATAGGTTAAAAAATAGATAAGTCCATTTGATGTAGCAACAATTCTATTTATACGAATATTTAAAAGATTCATACAATCTCGTTAGGGATTACATCTTAATATCTATATTACTGATCAAATGTTCAAAATTCTAATTAAAATGCTACATTTTCCCCCTCAAAAATCAATACTCTACAATTGAGCTGACCTTAAAATTTAGATGTGTTTCGATAAGAAGATACATACAAAAGAGAGAACAGCTAAATGTTTTAATGCTAAATGTTCTAAGAAGAGATTTAAATGTTTATGGTAATAAAGAGACATATACAAGAACGTTGCATTCTCATTAATTGTTTGATTTTTTTTTTTGTGTAATATTAAAACGTAATTTAAGAATACGGAATTTAAAATCAAGAATATAAACTTTTTTTATTTTACTTTCAGCTATAACCCTAGTAACATCTTGATTTTTTAAAAAAAGAATTAGCTTTCAGTTTTTAAAATTATATTTTTATGATATTTTAAAGTTTTCTTAAAATGATAGTATTTTTCTCCTTGTCTCGTATTTTAGAGAATTTGGAGACTTTAAATTTATTCTGAAAGAAGACGGCTTTATCGACTGCTGAAAAAAATTTTGAAGAAATTATTCTGTGCTTCATTACTTTTGCTTGTTGAGTAAGCGTAAATGATAAGAAAATAATGCAAGAATGAAGAAAATTAAAAAAAATTTTTTTTTAAAGATGTGATTACATACAGTATTCTATTTTTCTTAATTTTTTTTAACTTACCTATTATCATCCATTTAATAATAATGAGTTATATTATAATGGTATATTTGTATTACTATACATTTTGATAATTATCTGGGGCCAAATATTTATTACTACAAGAGTTCTTGATCTGCTAACTGTCAAAGCAAAATAAAGAAGAAAAAAAAATGCTACTCTTATTCAAAACAGTATTTGAGATGATTTTAAATAATTTTTCCTTATTTGTGGTGTTTATAAACAAAATGTTAATATTTTCTCAATATTTTTTTAATTAAGAGAGTTATTGCAGTGATTTTTCTAATCAATGTTAAAAAAAACTGATAATGGGTAATTAGAATTAAAACTAAAACTAAATCAATGTGCTATATATCTAAATAAAATATTCTAAACTTTAACCATGTCTTGAGCATTCAAGCAAGAGCTCACATTGTCTCAGTTTTGTGCTCAGTTAGGTAGAAAAAAGACCCTATATCATTCATAAGAAAACAGAGCTTGCTTTCTGCAACATAGGGCATCGAACCTATGGGTTATGGATCAGAACAACAATCCTTGTCTCTATTTATTTCTCTATCTCAATCCTTGTCTATTGCGTAATTCAAAAGAAAACCTTTCAATTTGTGTTCATACTTATTAAGAATTCAGCTGAAATTTCAGCTCTGAATAGAAGCTTATTTATCTCTCCTTTATGATACCTACTTATATCTGCGAATAGAACGGTACAGCTGTCTGTTTATAGGCGAAATTTGCATGTCTGGAAAGAGACAAACTGCTAAATAAATAATCTGTTAATTTAGTATATTTCTACCGCAACTATTGAAAAGAATTAAGATGCAAAATCATTCCAGGCAATAAAATTTAATTAAAAAAGGCTTTCCTTCCATATATGTTAGGATTTGAATGCTAATGGATGGACAGAGTTTATTAAAAAAATAATTCTGTTTCGTTTGGAATGAAGAAAAAAAAACATCTCAACATAATTTACGAATGAAATATGTAACACAAAATTAAATATAATCTCACCCAGTGGTAGTGTCACAATACGTGTGAAGAATTATAATGTATTGGAGAATGTTTGTAATATTTAGCTAATGAAGATAAATGCTCTATAAATGTGTTGAACTAAATTTAGTAATAGCATTTTTATTGAAGCAACCAATGGAATCATTCTGGAATCGTAGACAAATTTATAATTAAATAATTTATAAATCCTCTGACTTTCAGACTTTAAATTCTTCTTTTTTTTTTTAATGTATGTTTCTAAAGCATCCAAATTCAGAAATATATTCTCCTTAATTTCTTAATTCAAGTTTCAAAATGTATAGTCCTCATTAGATGCGATTTAAAGAAAAACATAGAATAATAATATTTAAAATTCTCGAAACAATGTGACATTGCATTTTTTTTTTAAATACACATTCACCCGATCACCAGTAGAAAAACAAAATGCATAAGTATCAAAATTGTAAGAAATTATAATTCAGAGAAACTTGTTCCTTACAATTAATAATTCAGAAGCTAATAAAATAATTTTATGATTTTCATGAATTAAAGTTGTTTAGCTCTGTAATTTTCTGTAAACAAAAAGTATTGAAAAATTTTCTTTTGTCGTATTTCAAAAGCTTAACATTATTTCAGCTAGAAAGCAGTCAATAGCTGCTCTCTCTTTCTCTCTATGTATCTATTTTTCTCAAGTTCTTATTTGACAAGACATGCAGCTAGTGGCCCCAGTGAAGGTTAATACGCAAAACAAAACACAATACTTCAAATTTCAAAATTTTCACGTTTTTTCGGTTTGTTTCATTTTATTCACCTTCCACTAACTTAGAGGTAGAAAAAAAATTAGATTTCTCAAAATACTCAACACAGTTTTCTATGAAACGGTTATCGAGCATTTGCTTGAAAAGCATAAGTATCATTTCATTTTATTATGTACCTCTTTTTAACCCTGAATGCGAGCGGTTGCATGTTAAAATAAGATGTCGTGGCTGTTAGGACAGTTATTTGTGTCCGTATTCAGTAAAACAAAGGCAAAGAAAAACGACTAAGTATACTTCACGGTCGATTACCCATGGGCCACCCCCATCCTTGCCGTCATGGTCGCTGATCACCGTGTTTTTCCTGACCTGACCACCTTCTTGGATTTCT
Organism: Argiope trifasciata; assembly: GCA_026543055.1. NCBI lineage: Eukaryota > Metazoa > Arthropoda > Arachnida > Araneae > Araneidae > Argiope > Argiope trifasciata. The sequence continues at coordinate 3,081,285 of JAPMOQ010057673.1, forward strand.
GATTGGTTGCTTTTGGACATTTGCCCGCTTAGTTGCCATCAGGTGGGAAATGCGTCCCCGAAAAGGGGAAAAAAGTCCAAAAGACCGTAGTAAAAAAATAGACAACGTGATTGGTTGGTGCTAGCTTTGCACCACTGCTCATGAGTAATAGTAGGGTTTCAGTGAGACCTTTTTTTATTTTTTTTAATGTTCAAGGTCGAGTGTCGATGTCGTTTTTTCCCCGTCCTACCATAGAACAGAGAATCGTTGTGTTACTAATACATTGTTTACAGTGCTCAGCCAAGTAGGCAGTAGGATACCAAGCGGAACTACGTGCTATGTATCACGCTGTTAATTTAATTTCTAGTTTGTATTTTTACAATCAGATTTTATCAAAGGTAAATATCTGAGATTCATATCTCACCCGCAATACTCATGTTTACAACTTTGAGGTTAATATTTTCATACTTATTTTGACATTACTACCTATCATTACTGGTGATTTCACAGTGATTGGTGCATAATATGTCAACGCTTCAAAGACGGCTTTAAGTGAGGGGATTACGAAAAAGAAAGCGCAAAAAGTTGCATCTGTCAAACGTGAGGAGGCCATTTGTTTGTTGATTTCGTAAGAGTTTCTATTAAATATTCTCTAAGTTCATTCGATGCGAGAGAACTAAATTTCATGTGCTTTAGCTTCGTATGGATTACTAAAAGTCACTATCAAAAATTTACTATAAAAATACTTTTTGAAAATTTTACTAGCTTAAACATAATTTGTATACGATTACAAAGTTATAATTGCCCCTCCTCAACTACTAATTTTATTAAAATAACTTTTAATAGAATGTATAATTAAACATATTGCATGAAAAAGCATTTAAAAATTATTTTACTTTTCATTTTCATATAATCAAAGCTTTAAGCTTTTCACGGCTCTTACAGCGAATCTCTGAGGAAATGAAATGGTCAAATTTAACGGCAGATTTAAATCATGATATATTTTAGAACTTTTGTTTTTAAAAAAGTATACACTTCTTTAATCACTTATGAAACACAACTAACCATTCTTTTAAACAAATTTTGAGAGTTAAAAAAATTTTTTTAGGAAAACCCTTCTCAAAATTCCAAATGACTTTTTAAATTATTTTACGAATAAGGGCTAAGGTCAAAATAATTGAAATTTACGTTTCAGGAAGATTTACTAGATGATTAGATTATTTGGAATTAAAGATCCAATTTAATTTTCGATCATAAATTCTTTCCTAGTTCCCTAAAAGTCAATTTCTATCCAACTGAAAACATCATTCTTCAAGTCATTAAATTAAATTCTTGAGAATGATAAAGTTTTATGTTTCACAGCAATTGTATCATAATTTTCAGGATATTATATCCGAGAACATAATATCTTAATTTTCAGGAAAAACTAAAAAATACATCGATTCTAATAAGTTTATTTTTTTTCTAATAGATAAAATACATGCACACTTACAGACAAAGCTAAATTTAATGAATAATAATTCAAATTATTTAACTTGGAAGCAATGTTTTTTTTACCAAAATTCTTAATCCTTGAACAGCTCCATATATTATATGCACTGGGCGTATTGATTGTATATTCTCACAATTAAGAGATTGTGTCAATGTACTTATATACGGGATTACATTTTACTCTTTATTACACTTCAGTGTGTTTGATCTAATGGATTTCTTAATTTAGTAAAAAGGCGTGTCATTTTATTCGCCGCACTTTTAATAATAAAATAGAGAATTTTAATTAGTTCATCTTCGTTGTTTTAGATTTAAGTTGTGCGAGCTTTTTCATTTTATTTCTCCCCCCCCCCCCCCAAAAAAATAAAGACGTGAGTGTTCACACAAACACAATTTTAGACATGAGTCAGTAAACCAAGAGCAATGAATGTAACCTGCCGATAACTGAACGCGTGACTGAGTTTCAAATGATAAAGAAAACTGAAATAGACTAAAAAGAAAGAAAGGAAAAGAAAAAATACGAGATTAAGTCAAATAACTCATTCTCACTTCAGTTTTGGTGTAGATAGTCTGAGGGAAAAAAAAGTAACTAAAATAAAATAACGTTGCATTGAAAAGTTTTGAAACTAAAAAGAAATGCTTACGACAAAAGTTGCACATTCCATTGTTTTCGAATTTATTCAAATATTCAACATCCAAGTAAACATTACTCGAGTTCACAGAGCGTTAAATTAACACCTTATTGGTTGATGTGGAACTAAAATTCACAACAATACTAGCGCAGTGGGATTACAAAATGTGTGAGAAAGCGCAGTTGTTTCTACATGAGTTTAATGAATACTTCTGATTATTTGCAATCTGTGATTTAAAATAAAATTGCATGTTTTGAAGTGTTAAAATGGCTTTCAATTGCATTTAATAACTCAATTATTCCCCTTTCTTTTACATTATTTGTGTAATGGAAACAAAAACATCACTTTTTTTATTGCATTTAAATTGTTAAAACAAAGAAACAGTATTAAAGCTAAAATAATTGGTTTTATTTCTGAAAACCAACGCATTTCTTTACATTGCTTTTATCCATGTGTAAATGTTTTTTGCGTTTTACTAAAGCAGCTTTCAACTTCATTTAGTAGAACAACTTCTGAATAGCCAATTTCCTTTGATCAAAGCATCAAAATAATTAAAAATCTAACTGATAATTCACTTCTAAAAATATTAAGATATTACTTTGTCATCCGAAACGTACAACTTTGAAAAACTTCAGAAGCTCAGCACATCATGAGAAGAGAGTGAAATCGAATATGAAACTCTACGTCTTAGAATTAAATAGAAACGTATGAAATTTATATAAATATGCGAAAAAGAAAGCTGTAAAGAAAAGTTAATTCAAGAGAATTCGTTTACCAGCAGAGGAGAAGAAAAAAAACCCTTATTCTTCTGAAGATTTAATTTAATTACATTAACGTCCCGTTTTGAATCAACACTAGAGCTTAATTTGGGACGAACCTCGTAATTTTAAACCGGGGTCTGATGACGAGGACGATAAATGAGTTGGCTACCCCCCCCCCCCCCCCCAAATCACACTAGCCGGAGGACGTTTGGCCCGATTGATTTAACGTGCACCAGACTCGCTTACATGACGATTGTTCGGGAGAACCGGGCCTTGAAACTGCAACCCTCCGGTTCCGAATCCGAGACCTTACCACCAGGCCACCGAGACCTCTTTTTGAATTAGCAGTCGCTTATAAATTTGATTCATCCCTTATATTATCATCTAAGACATTCTTATTATATAATTTCATACTTCAATGAAATATTTTCTGATAAATTCCTTTAAAAAAAACTTCTCTAGTAAACAGATCCTGGGTATTATGACTTTTCATGAAAGTGGTAATATAGTTTGTGACCCTCAGTAGTGGGCATTATGAGACCCTCTTTAAATAAACTAGTTAACTGAATTTCACGCTTCAACGAATTTTTAATTTGTAAATGTTTAAAATTATATTATATTATATATATAATTTTATTGAGGCCATATACTAGTTTTTAGGTAATTAAGACCTCAGATTTCCTGGCATCCACGTTTGACGTTCGATATTTCTAAATATTCAAATAATAAGCGGGCGTAATGAAACGGAAAATTTGGACCAATTATAATTGATAAAGTTTTGATATTATCCTTATATTCCACAACTTCATAAAATGCGTATTTTCTACAAATTATTTACTTGTGAACCAGGAAAATAAAGCTCTTTAATTGACCTGCCTGACACCTTAAGCAGCTTACTAGGCTTCTATCCGACACTGGTGGCATCATAATATTTCAACAGTGCGCCTCTTCAAAAATCAAATTCTTTGAAGAGGCGTACTGTTGAAACATGATGATGTCGATAATTTCAAAATAAAGTAATACTTTCATATGAAGAATATATTTTAAGGGCTTCCTATTCAATATTCAAGGTTCTATGATATTTATTTATTTTTTCCATTAATTTTTTCTCTCCTTCCCGTTTTAATGCTTTCAAAGCATAAACCTTCAAATTAATGATTCAAAAATATTAAAACAGAAATGCCACTTTATCTATTTTTTATTATTCAAACATGTGAGAAGTGAGGAAAAAAACTGAAAGTTATAAAATACGATGAACGTTTATTATATAACTTTTACTTACAAAGACTTTAAGGAAAATTTTATAAATTAATTCGACAGACTGTGTGCATTTGTCTCAAGGATTCAGTTTGAGACTGATGACTTTGCTTCGTTTCTGATTATTTCACCTGATGGATATCTCCTAATAGTTACTCGGTATGTTTATTTTAATCGAGATAGAAAAGCTAGAACTCAAACCGCTGGAGATAGGCCTGTTGTTCAAGGAAGAAGAATGTTTTGAATGACGTTTAAAATTATATTTTATGCCAGTGAGTCAATAAACACATTTATGAAAAAATTATGAAATCTAAATTTTTATATAATTTTCTATTCCATTTAGACACATTGAATAAAATAATAATAAGCGAACATTTTAATTAAAAAAATATTTTCGCTCTTTTGAAGCTGGAACTGATTAAGTTTTAAAATTTTGATTAGCATTAGCGATGTCAGACTCTTTCTATTGCTTTCTCAAAGGGAATCAGTGTCCTTAAGGAGGTCGTTGGTGTTCTAAAATAATAAAGTTCAAAATTTAATAATTCTTTAAATTTTGATTGCGATAATGCAAAAACCTTTCATTTAAAATGTTAGCGTGTAAAAAAACCTTTTATTAAATATGACTAATAGGATTGAAGGATCTTATATAAATTAAATTTCATTAATTTTTCATAACTATAGTCATTGATTGGAACCGTACACGTAATTTCTTGGGTAATTTAAAGCCCTTTTGACATTAAAAGTATTTTAATTAAAATTATTCAATACATTTGAATTATATACATATCTTTGAAGTCTTAAAATCTAGATTATTAACATCATTTTAGTAGATGCCTTGAATATTATAAAAGAAAATTTCAAATTAAAAAATTTCATCCGATGCATTAAAGAGAATCTGTAAATATTTGTAAACTAATAGCACGATAATTTTCTATACAAAAATTAGTGTTCTACAATGTAGAATTTTTCTAGTTCTCACTCTTACACTAAATTAATTATTGTCTACTGATTTCTTTACTTCTATTTGAGTGTTTTCGAGATGCTTAGAATTTTATGTAAAGAAAAACAGGAAAACACAAGCATTTCATAAAAGGACTTTTTAAGGAATATAAACAATTTTTATCTAAACATAATATTTTTATATCATTTATAATATTTCAAAGAAATTATTTTAATGGCAAAGATCTGAGATCAAATACTGAAAATGACATGTTTGTATCAATGTAGATTTTGCCCATTGAGATAAAAAGATACTGATAAAAATCTGTAATGTTGCTCAGCATTCTGGCTGAAGGAGGAGTTATATATTCCAGAAATATTGTTTTTTATGTGAAGAAATTAATATTACCTAACAATAATACAATATCTTGGAATAAATATCGTTTTGAGAACAGAATTTTTGGTCAAAAATCAAGATATTTTCGCCATATAACGCAGAAAATGAATGGGGGATATTAAAATTATTTTTCATGATATTATATATTATATATATATATATTGTTAGTAGGATTTCATTGCATTATGAAAAATAAGAATTAATGCAGTATTAAAAATAATGGATTGTGCAGTTGTTATATTAGCCAAATGAAAAAATTTATAGAAAAGTATATTCAAAGCTTATATACACTATGCCCATTATTAAATAGATTAAAAATTTCTTTATTGGCTATCTAATATTCCTATATGATTCTTGAGAATACTTAAAATCTAAGGAAATTGCTCCTAATGCAAGTAATTTCAAGTATCATGCAGAAGTAAAATTTACCAAAGAAGTCTTAAAGTTCCTAATGACAGTTATTTTCAGCCCTAGAATCGAAAAGATTAACAAAAAAAAACTAGTGTTATTGCAATTCAAAATCTGAATGCTTGATCACCTGATTAATTGACCACATTAACTGAATCAGAACTTCTCGTGCAGATAACTTCTCTACCATTTAGAAGAATGCTTTTTTTTTTCAGTCATTCATAATTGATGCAAAATAATTTTATATAGGATTTTAAAACAATGATTTTGATAGCAAGTATTTAACTGTAATATAGCATTTTCCATTTGGAAAAGAAAATATTAATATGAGCAATTCAAAGGAAAAACATTTTGGAGTGCAAAATGAATCAAACCTGTGACCTCGCAGAAGAAGCAAATGGTTTTTAATAAGGAATAAAAGTGAAACATTTTTTATATGAATCTTTTTCACGTTTATAGATTAGGTTTATTGTTTCCATGAATTCTAAACAGATTCCATTTAATACAAATAACTTTCCTTTTGAGAAATTTTTATAATCTTGAAAATATTTCGCATGCAACAATTTGAAGAGGAAGATATTTACCTGTTGAGTTATTATTTGGAAATAGCAACAAGAACAGCGAAGAAAAAAAAATTCAACTGTGCAAAATTATTCAAATGTTTGGTATTTGTCTTGAAATTGATAAATTATGTAGAATGAAGCAATGCACATGAAGAACGTGAACCTCTTTCAGCTTACTTCACATGCTTAATTTCGAGATTAATCTAAATCTGTCTCACTCGTGGCATTTTTAATGGTCTTCAAGTAATATTTGGCACGCAACAAGTTAAGGGACTGACTTATGGGCTCGGGTGAAATGCGGCATGAAAATGAAACAATTTCGAGAGTGAGTGAAAAATCAATCAGACAAAAGGCAGTCCGTCGCCATCCGTGGCACGAATTATTAACGAGATTGGAAGGCGCGTCCATCTACTGAATTCGATGAATTTAAGAGCGACAGGTAACAACGTTTCCAACAAATGTTCCGAGCCAACACTATCAAGTGAGTAAAATGATGGATACAGTACTTAGTGGAAGCTTCTTACTTGACATTCACTTCGTCACTCTTAATTACTCCACTCTCTTCATCACAAAAACCAATCTGTCACGGTAGCTTCCAAGCAGGAATCTCACCTGCTTTATCTTCTCTACTGACAAGAGCAGATATTTTATGGCCCTTTTATTGCCCAGACACAGACTATCGAAATTCAGACCCACTTTTTGTTTGAATCCCTTCTCTTCATCACCTACTTTCCCGCATCCCCTGATAGGCATCTCGCTGAAGGCATCTTTTTGTTTCCTATTAATCTTCTCATCAGCCACTGGAGAAAAAGCGGTTTTAGGCTGTGCTCGCCATTAAAAATGTTCTCTCGTTTGGATGGACAGTTTTGAAAACAAAGGTGTAAAACGATTAATGATGGCAAAGCCGATGGGGAATGTTATAGACTTGAGGTTCATAATTAAAGACTTTCAACTGGGATGTATTTACTTGGCTTTTAAGTTAACGTATGAAATGTAGAGTTGGTTTCGGTTTCATTTTATCTTCGTCTAAGAAGTTTATGGGGAGATAGAAGTATTACATAAAAGGCATTGGTTATTACATGCAACATAAATCATAGAAACACAATTAAGACTGGATAGGTTATACTGATTTTAAAATCACCCTAAAAAATCTGGAAAAGTTATACAGAGATAAAAGTGTGAATTTAGATGATGAATATAAATAATAATCAGATATTGATCTGTCGTCTTTCGAACATAATGCTTTACAAATTAAAAATATTTCATGCATTAACACTATTCCCAGGGCCATATTAAGTTTTCTAGGGACTCTTAATGTAAATTCTGGGACCCTTTTTCATTTTCAAAATTTAAAATGAAATGTTTGTATCAATTTTAATTTAATATTTATATAAGTGAATTTATGTAGTAAATATTGACAAACTGAAAGAATTGAGTTCAGTATATCACTTATAAAAAATGCACAACTGAATTTTGAACAAAGCAATTAAAAAATTACTTTTCTAAATACAGTTTAAATAACATCAAATAAAAAGAGACACTTTTATATTATAAAGGTACCATTTTTAAAAAAACATAAAATAACATAAAAATTACAAATGGTGATTAATTGGGAATGTTACGAGAACAAGGTTTCAAAATTGACTTAACCAATAACTAATTTTAATTTGAATAAATTCAATTGCACGGCCTTTATAGTTAAATGTAAGCGCATAACTGAATAACATTCAAAATACAACAAAAAAGCTCGTGTCCTCCTAAGCCCATTTTGCCTTTCTTATAAACCAACCTTCACTATAACACAGGATTTTTGAACATTGCGAAATTTTCATGAAAATGCTTTGAAGTATTCTCAGTGTTCCAGAATCTCCTTTTCTAAAATAGATGAAGAATCCCGTATTCATATATCTTTCTAAAATGGAATGTTTTTCTTTATCTAAATTTTCAGCTCAATAACACAAAATGAAACAGTTGCAGTTTTTCAGGTCAGCTGCTAGTCCAGAAGATTAAAGATTCGACATAAACAACTGGTTTGAAAAAATAATATTTGAGATTTTAAATTTCAGAAACTAAGAAATGCTTTAAAGACTTAAAAAGAAAGAAAAAGTTTGACATGGCCTATGATATAGAAATATATAAATACGGATTTCTTAACATTCAAGAGATGATTTTTTTTAATTAAGGTGAATAAGGAGAATTAAAATATCTTATTCAGTAGTAAAAGGCTCCGTAAGAATAATTTCCATAATTATTGCCAAATGGCTTCAATATCTTCAAAACTTAATGAAAAATAACAATTTTGTATGCAAAAATATTTTTTGTAAGCATATTTTGTTTCAATCCTTACAGAATTCAATGATAAAAATTTATTTAAAAACAAAAGCATAACATTTTTTATTTTATTTTAAAGTTACCGTTGCCAAATACTTGAAAAATAAACTTATTATTGAATGAAACCGAATGAGAAAGTCGGTTGAACTATTGCTTTCTAATTAAATACTTGCGAAACCAATTACCTCCAAATACAATCAAGTCAAACCACATCGACGAAGGTCGTCAGCATCAGATCACTACGATCAGGAGCAAAACATCGTGTTTTATTATGAATATGCAAAATCGTAACTGACTTCACAGTTCACCCCAGAAGTGATTTTTGTCACTATTATGTTTATTTCCATTCCACAGTTTCACACTATTTAACGAATTTTTCACATTCTTAATTTTTACAATCCGTTTGGTAAGTTTCCTTTAAGGAGCAAGTTTACAAATTAATAGGTTACATATGAATATGCAAAATCGTAAACATGAACTAATTTAATTACTTGGAAACTCATGATGATTTGTTTTTCTCTATAGCAGTGTAAAACTAATGTTTTGACTGAAACCATTTCATTAGTATGTAAATAAGGTGAAACATTACAATTGGTTAAAAAAAGTATTTTGAACAATTATGTGTAGTGATATTTAATGATGTTTTTTAATTTTTTTTCGTTTTATTATTCGTCATTTTAATATTTCAACATATATTTATTTCTATACCTGTTTCATTAGATTTTTTACATTATTTTTGCTATTGTATCTCATTATCACAATTATAAAAACCATCTCTCTATCACATTAATTAGAAACTTTTCTCAAAATCGTAGTTCAATTTTTAAAATTATAACAGCACACTTTTATTACAAAAAAAAAAATTTACATGGAAAAATATTTTAAACCAAAACTGATGGTTAATTCGATTTTAGAGGTTTAAATCGATCTGTTTTATCTTTAAATCTTATTTATCATAGGACGGAAGTTACTTGTTAGATGAGATTTTTGAACGAAAAAATATCAATGAAATTGATAATTATGATTAAATGGATAAAGGTTTGACAAAAAAAGTTAATTCAAAATTTTAATGTTGGGAAGAACAAACCTTACAAATTCAAGCAAATAATATAAATTTTCATATAATTATTCTCTAACTTAAAAAAAATCTCCTTAATAAATTTCTCTTCAATTTAATGAGGCGGTGATTATAAAAATGTAAAATTAAGTAAAACTAAAAATTCATTTAGGATTAACTGACAAATGCTTATTAGTAAAAACATTAAAGCAGATGCAAGGAATTCAATATATTGATTAAATTTGTCTAAAGAAGTTTTCATTTGCAACTGCTTCGCTCATAAAAACATGTTTGATTTGTGCGCTCTTGTAAGAAACTTATTATATATTAAACTTATATTGAGTATTGTAATTAACTCCCATATAGGTAAATATTTAATATAAGATTTAAATAAATTATATTTTCATCGACACTCAAAGATCAGGTATATTTTAGTTATAACATGAAATACAGATATCACAAAATTAAGAATTCAAAGAAATTAGTACACAATGCATTTATTGCAACTTTTATTACTATAAATTGAGTATAATTTTTATTTCATTTTGATGAACGCAAATTATTCATTAATTTATTTTCAAATTAATACAATGGAAGGCGCTGAATTGAGTTCTTAGTCGTTTGCAGCACAGTTTCATTATCAGCCATCAGTAAAATATCGAAGTCAAAGTATCTTGACCTTGCAATTATATTTTTGATTAGACATTTCATGTAACTGCAGTTTTTGAGACATTTCAATATATATGTGCTTTATGTGTACAATAGAGATCATTAGTATAGTGATTTCGAAATCAAGTAATTAGCATATAAAATCTTTTTATTTTTAAACTCAATAGAACACACATTGAATGAAAATCGCGTTTTTGATTTTGATAATTTCTTATCAGTTTGTAGTAATTAGGTATTATCAACCATCAGTAAGTAATCGAATTCACCACATCTTGACCTTGTATTTATATTTTTGATTAGATATTTTTAGGAAATTGAAGTTTTTGAGACATTTCAACATATATGTGCTCAATAGAGATCATTAGTGTAGTGATTTAGAAATCATGTAATTAGCAAGTTAGATCGTTTTTACTTTTAAACGCAATAGAATAAGCATTAAATAAAAACTGCGTATCTGATTTTTGATACTTATTTATCAGTCTGCAGTAATTAGTTCCTTTATACACTTTTTTTAAGTCTATGGTTGGGTGTTTTGGCCTTTGAAAAATTAAGTTTGGATATAAACAAGCAGAGCAAGATTGAAAATGCTCGTTATCTGATAGCCATCTTTTTACTTTATTTTATCCAAAGCATAAGAAAGAGGATTGGTTATACGTGCATTTAATCACTTGTTGGGAAATGACTTTTAAATGACGTATGATCATTTATTTTATTTATAAGTTACGACGAGTAACTGATTTGTTTGTTCTTTACTTTCTGCACCTGTTTTACAGATATTTTAAGCTCATTTCATCTTACGAATTAATTACCTGCAAATCTTCTAATTAAACTCCACTATTACCTAACCTACTGGAGATTGGGTCTTGATATATATATTTGGCTCCTCTGTATTTTTGTAAATTTTTTATTTGCAGAAAAGATTAAAAGCATTCAAAATATGATTTTTTTTTTCTTGTTACAGCAATAATTTCCCAGATATTAGCTGCATTGTTCCAATGCGACTCAAAAAATAAATCTAGTAGTCTGGTTCCCCGTAATTTAATAAACAAAAAGTAATAAAGTAATTTCTGATATAGAATGTTTTTAAATATATATCTGGAAAAAACTCAAATTAGTTAAACGACGTGTGCTTATGGTTTATTAATTTTAATGTCAATAACTTCATTTAAAGGAATTAAATGATAACAAGCCTGCTAAATTCGCTGTTTGTGGTATTATTTCTGTTTCGATAACAGTATGGCGTAAAATTTAAAAAATAATTATAAACACTCATTAATTCTACACTTATTGATCAACTTCGAATCTATATTTCCTTGATTCTATGAAAATCAAATAAAATTCCATGTTCCCTAAAATTTGAGACTGCTTACCCCGCAGACCAATTTACATAAAAAATCCTAACCCAATATTATCACTCTACTTTGATAAACATCACATTTTTGATATTTTAAATTAAGCCTTCGAGTATTCTTTTAAATACATTAATCATATTCTCAAATAAATGATATTTTTAATGATGTAATATTTATGAAACTTTAAAAACGAATATTTCTTTTAACATTTTTTTGTTAATACTGTCACAGCTGAGCGCGTATTAACAAAATATAAATTTTATTGGATTTTTTTACTTATCTGAATAAAAATATCAACTTAAGACTTTCCTTACTTTTAAGCAATAAAATCATTTAATATATGCAACTTCGCATCTAATAATTATCTAGAAAATCATTTCAAAAATAGCTTCGATTTATTTTCTGTAGCTCACTTGATAAAATCACTGATTCTGATGCATAAATTCTGATCTTGTTTTCTTTACGTCCCATTTTTTTCCCTCAGATGTTATCTTTTTTTTAATAGTCAATTAGTTTTCAAATATAAAAAAATTGCGGAAATTTCTCTTTTAAATGATTATTTATCTCCATTAAATCGAAGAGAAACACTTCAAACCGTCTTCAGTAGTAATAATTTAGGTGCTTATTATGAAAAATAAATGAAATTTCAATGTAAATGTCATTTTTTTTTCCAAATAGCTATTAGCTGTTTAATAACCTATAGAATTTGTTTTTGGTATGTTCAAAAACGTGTTTTAAGAATTTGTTACAAAAATCGGACTTTTAAATGCAAAATTTCATTTTTGCGGCTGAATTACTTTAAGATTTAAAAAATATGAAAGGCACCTAACATATGCATTCTTTGAGACCCCTCGCCTCTAAAATAACTAACCCTTCTATTTTTTCAAGGAACGTTATTTGTATTGATTTGTGAGAATTAAGTCATGCAATTAGAATTAAAAATAAGCATTAAAATGCATCATGAACTTACAAAAGCTGGTTCTTTTTGTTCATTATGATAAATTAATAAAAATTCAGATTCAGAAAAGCAGAAAAGAAAAAAATCTTTTAACACGTGATTTTACTTTAAGAAATGTATCAAAACGAAATCACAGACCGACAAAAATTCCATTCGTCAATAGTAAAATTTAAGAATTCATCTTTGCAAAAATCCAATAAACTTGATGAATTATTCTTTTTCATCTAGTTAATTGGATTTTTGTAAAACTTAAAAAATTATTTTGATAGGAATTTAAGAAAACACGTGTTGTAAAACTTTGACTATAACTTCCGACTGCTTGTTTTAAAGTTCATATATGTTTGTACATACAGACGGCTGGGGAAATAATCAAAACCTGGACACACGCAAGCTAATCAAACGTCCATGAATGCGTACAAAAAGTCTAAAGTAATTTGTGGAATAAAGAGAGGTTAAAATGCAAGGAAGTTATAATCAAACAGAATCGTATTTTAATATACATCCAGCTTTATATTGACTTACGAATAACCGTTTTATGACTGCATTATAGTGAAGTAACCAAAGCACCAAGTGTTTAACAGAAAAAATATTTAATCACTTAATTGTTTCGTAATTATTATATTTATTTTTCTGCGTCTTTATTTTAATAAAGACTGTGGCATGCATATTTATCTTTAGCTCTACTAAATTTAAATGTACAAAAAGGAAATTATAACTTTCTTCTTTTTTTCCGCTTTGGTCTTTTTCCGATGTCAAGCAATTACATCATGAATCAATTTAATGGCTTTATTAAGACAACCTCCGAACTACAAGTTCATCTTAAAATCGGAGATAAATAGGTTCAGAGAACCTTCTGAATGACTTTATAGAGGTTTTACTGTCCTTGAGAAAGCTGTAATTTCAAACAACTGATTTAGCGATTATTATTATGAGAGGGCTTATGTCAGTTTTATTACATATTTAATGTGAACATGTGATTGTGATTAACCTTCTTCGAAGACGTATCCTTATTTATTTATACACATAACAAGGCACAAAAAGTCGTCTTTGTATTAATTCTTACATCTATATAAGTACAAAAAAAATTAAATCGTTCAAAAGACTACTGAAGTCTGATTAAACATGAAGAAATGCAAGGGTTATTAATTTCTCTGCATTTTCAAGAGAAAGGGAAGCTGTTCTTATCAGCTTTAAATGATCACAGACAAAAAGAGAGAGAGAGAGAGAAATAATTAAATAAAAAATGTAATTAATGTTAACCCTTGCCGTGAGAAAACCTTTTATGGACTAAACCAGCTTTCTTCCATTTTATTTCGATCGCCACTCATTTATTAAGAATACAGATTTTTTTTAAAATATCATTCGAATGCCTTTTTTTTTTAATTCTACCTTTTTTCCGTTAAAAGCATATTATTTATTCTATTTTATCTCATTTTTTTAAAATTTTTGCATTTTTTCAAACTTTAAAAAATGATGAAATGTGATCAAACGATTTCCAGAATTAAATTTTAATTAATTGTTAAGTCAATATAAAGAGACAAGGTAAAGTTTTTAACTTACGTCGTTTAGAATGGCAATTCTTTCTAGCTAAGAGAAGACTCTCAAAAAAGGATTAAACACATGATTCCTAGACTGTTATTGAAGATAACAGTTTCTGACACTTGTTGGAAATCTATGCTTCCAAGATGTTATTAGAAATATATATCGGAAATTTAAACTGAAATCTTTTGAATGAAAAATAAAACCTCATGTAAAATTGAACAAATATTTTTCATAGTTTTTTTTTTTTTTTTAATACTGAAGAATTAGAAAAGGGGTGGCATATAAGCAGAAGTAGTTAAATAAACTGAACCAGACTTTAAATAGTTTCACTGTTCCATTATTTTTTATTGGTTTCTAGGAAAAACTGCAAATTTTGCAATTTAGTGGAAATCTAGAAGTGATAAAATGTTTTATGCTGTAAGTCGAATTGACAATTTCTTGGTAGGTTAAATTTCCTGAATCTATGACAAATCTAAATATGCATATACGTGTGATGATGTAAACAATATACACAGCTATTGACCTTGGATTCTTTTGAATCAACACAAGGTCATGTTTAAATTTCGGAAAATCTGCGACAATGGAGGAGCGTTTCTGGATTTTATTTTTGCGAAATCTGCGACTGTTGTAAACGTGAATGGTTTTTTTCAAATTCTTAATTTACTTCTATGTTCTTCTTTGTGACAATCTTTTTTTAATTAAAATTCAGTCTTTTACTCTAAAATGAGATTTATTTTCTCCGCATTCAATGCATGCTTAGACTTTCTTTTGTTCAAAAGAAGTAATATGAAGACTTTTCGTGTTAGTAACGAATTAAATATATATGAAGTTATCTTGTTTTAAATTCTGGTATATGAAGTAAATAACGAAAAAGTGTTGTAATCATCAAAAAATTAGAACTCGAGATTTTCTAAAATCTACTCTTTTCCGATCTCCCCGAATCCGGAAAACACATTTTTGGAAGTATGTCTTTCTGTCTGTCTGTCCTAGAAAATCTGTTTGTTCTCTGTCCGATTACAAGAAAAAGCGACAGTTACAAAACGTAAACGGGCAGGAAAATAAAATTGGGAACACAAGTTCAGCATCTGTAATTTATACCTATATCAAAATTAGTACCCAATCGTAAATGGGTAGGCAGTCTTTCGGTCTATACTTTCATTACCAAGTAAATGCTATAACTTAAAAAAAAAAAAAAACACGCCTATTTGAATATCAATGATTTGTGACAATAAATTTGTGTAAATTGGAAGTAAATAATGCTCGAATGTAACTAGATGATTTTTTTGTGTAATTTTATCTGAATAATCTTGAATTTGGCAAATACTTAATGACAATTGCAACATGAAGCATGTGAAGTTTATACGAAAATTGATGTGAAAAATTATATAAGCCTTTACATTATTTCATAATTAGTATAATACATATAGAATAGTTATTGGAAAAGATGCAATTTAGACAACCATTTTTTTTACAATCTTCAATCCCTTTTTATGCTTTTAATGATGAATTTAAACTTAGAATTAAAATTTAAAAAAACGCTTTCCCAGCTCCCCAAGAAAATTCTAATTAAACTAAAATGAGAAACACTAAAACGAATTTTCCACTTTATAAAACGGTGAAAAGCAAATGCATGAACATAGTATATTAAGTTTCAATAAAAAATGAAAGAAAAAAAGTACTAAATAATTATCTAAAGATTTTTATCATTTTCTAACCTGTATCAAATCTTTAGAACAACTTTTTTTGATATTATGTGACCTAAACAAATAATTTTTGTATCCTTCAACATATTTTACGTTGAGTTTGAAGCTGGAATTTGAATGTAAAAAAGTTCCCCTTCCTAATTCTCATAAACTAAAATGCTAAATATTAAAACATGATTTTTTACCTTTAGCAAAGCAAAGCAAACAGAGGACTTAATACGCAAGCATTATTATGGATCAGGGCTTCGTAAACTTTTTTCGGTTTGGATTTTTTTTTTAGTTATGGGGAAACATTATCTATTTATAAATACTACACTTTCAAGATTTAATAAAACACATAAAAAGAATAATTAAATTTATGAAAATATATAATCATATAAAACATGAATTAAATAATTATCTTAAGAAATTTATTTAGGGGAATTAGATTTTAATTAATGTAAATGAAGTTATCAGCTCTAATCATTTATTTATTTATTCGATCAAAAAATCGATGTTAAAAAATTTGAGATATCAATATTTTTGCTATACCCAATTTCAATTCTACAACCTCATTTTAAGTCAAAATCCTTAGATAAAAAGCCATGATATGGACAAAAGTTTTTTGGTGTGAATCATAACCTCAAATAGGGTAGTATAGAAAAACATTATTTCGAAACGTTTCTTTAGATCTTCTTTCGACAGTATTTGCAAATAGAAAAAATTCAAAATATCGGCATGATTGAAAAGATTCAAAATTTATTCAACTGTTATTTATTCAGTAATTTTCATATTCATTCGTTCATTTTTTCACCGTAATTTATTTCATTCATTTTTTCACTGTAATTTCTTTCATTTATTTTTTCACTGTAATTTATTCTTCTCGTTTTTATCTTCATTTTTTCTCTGTTATTTCGCATATTTTTATATTCATTCATTTTTTTTCAATCTTATTTATTTCACTAATTTTCGTATTTATTCATTTTTTTCACTGCTATTTATTTCATTCACTTTGATATTTATTCATTTTTCTTCTTCATAGTTATCAATTTTTTTTAATGAAGTGTTGATTTTTATTAAATTTTGGGAACCTATAAATTTTTCTGATGAAATCGAGATCATGAATGATTAGAATGAAAGAAAATCTGATTTCTCTGAATTTCTGTTTCTCTTACAAAACTGTTTGTGCAACTTTTCTTTTGCGATATAACCCAGCAGCATTCCACAACAAGGAGTCTTTAGGTCTCCGAAACCATCCGTCACAAATACCGCGCGCCAAATTCGGGATCGTTATTTATAGACTACTAGTGCCTTCTCGGTAGTGTGCAGCAACGGCTAAAACGGAGTTCGTTACTGGACCCGAAATACACCCAGAGCCAGTGAAAAAAAATTAAAAAGAAAAAAAAAAGCCAACAAAAACTGGAAGGAAAAAAAATAAATAAAAACGACTTCGAGAATTAAGACGCAGGGCGACAAGAGGAGGGGGAAAAAAAGATCCGGAAAGAAACGACTGGGTGTCATACTTGTCGGCTATGTAGTCTTAACCTTTCCAGGACACAGTGTATCTTCAGTGGTAGAAAAGAGATTAATGGTTTATAGCCTACAGAGCTCGGAGATAGACTTTTTGCATTGACTAAGTGCAGATTTTGCGGAAAACCTTTGGGCGTGCTGACATACATTACGACAGATTTCAATCTAGTAGGCAAAGAAATTTTCAGTAGCTTGTTAACGCTAGTGCTTTGGCTTTTCAATATTTTTACACCCGGTCTTTTTGTTTTAAGAACACTCAAAGAAAATAATAATAATAAAGAGAATAAGAAAGATGCGAGCATTAATTGTGTTTGATTAACTAAAAGGAACATGACACACATGCAATTTCTATATGTAAATGAAAAGTA
This sequence comes from Argiope trifasciata, assembly GCA_026543055.1. Taxonomy (NCBI): domain Eukaryota; kingdom Metazoa; phylum Arthropoda; class Arachnida; order Araneae; family Araneidae; genus Argiope; species Argiope trifasciata. The sequence goes on from JAPMOQ010057673.1 coordinate 3,099,201, forward strand.
TGATATAAGCTTGAATTAAGTTTTATAAAAGAACACTTACTTATAGATAACATAAAATCGTTTAAATGCTTGTCCCAATTTTCTTTTTAATCAGATTTTGAGCAATAATTATTGTTGTTTTTAACGATTATAATGATTAGATGATCTGATGAAATGATGTAATGTATTTTATAGCGAGTTAATTAATTTTATGACTTTATTTCTAAAAATAATATTCATTAATAATGTTATGAATGGATCACGAATATTTCTTATTAAATAAATGGAGCAAGAAGTATGCTTGACTGATATTTTAGAACACGTAACATTATTAATGAGGACCCCTGAAGATAATGTCAGTTCTTAAGATAGCATATTTTATAAATAATTTTGCCGTGGCAGAATAAACTGTGAAGAGGAAATAGTATTTATTAAAAATGGAGGATGATTTTCTTTATGAAATTTTAAATTTAAAAAAAATTAACTTTTTCTTTAATTTAAGTAGAAAATTTAAATTTTTGTTTCAATTGACATGACATTTTTTTTTTCTCATTCTTTCGACTTGTATTTCCATTTTTTTCCCAAAAGCAAACGCTGTGTTTTTTCTTGAACAAATTCTTGAATTTAAAACTATCGAATTTAACTGTTTAATACTTCCTGTCGAACAAAAATTTGATCCAATTAATTTAGATATTTTTGCATTAATATATTATATTTTTGATGTTTAAGGACGTTTAAAATCTATAAATAAAAATATTTTTAAATTATTAGAATGTCTCTAGAATATAGTACATATTGTGAAAAAGAAATTGGCTTAGCAAATATGAAAGTCTATTTTGACTCTTTTTTTTTTCTTAAATTATTTTTCCATTTTCGACAATGCCATAAGGACCTATTGTATAATTCAAAATATTTCATACTCCCATGGGCTTTCTTTTATCGTCATGGTGTTGTAATTCCAATCTTATTGCATATACCAATTGCTCCAGAATTTCCGACACGTGTTTTATAAATAGTGATTAGAGACTCTGAATGTGCCAAGAGATGATTTAATAATCCGACATATGGGTTTTAGTAAACAGTTTCATGCTACATGCTCAGCCGTGGAACAGAAAGAAAAATTGGACAGAAAGAAAAAGTTTTCTTATTTACAGGTGCTAAAAATGATAGAATATTGTACCAAGTATAATATTTTGTATTTTGCGATTTAAATTTCTTTAAAATCTTATGTATTTACTTTCATCTACAAATTCGAACTCAAAAGCAGTTTTTCTAAGGCCTTCTTAGTTTTATCGTAGTTTGCCCTCAAATTAAATTTTGTTGAAAAAAAGCAATCCCATTTGTTAATACGTTCACGAATGAGATTTCTCTAGTATTATTCATTTTCATTATGGTACAAAAAAAACATGATTATTGTGACTTTCTGATAATAAATCATCACTTCACCCTGTAATCAGTTTTTATTATTTTAAATTATTATGAAATTTAAAGTAATGGTTAATTAGGTCATTGAGTATTTGCATATTATATTTTTTTTCTAATTATCCATGAGCTTTTTAATGTTATTATCTGACGAATATATTTTAAATATTCAGATGGCTATATGAGAAAGCGAAATTAGTAAGTTTTTTTAGATATATTTGAATATCACATTTTCTTGCTTTTTTTAAAAATTTGTCTAATAAGGAGAAATCTTTTTAAAATTGTATACATTAAAATCAAGTGAAGTTTGATTTCAGATTTTTTATGAAGAATAGTAAAATGGTTTTAGAATGCTTTACTATTTTCCTAAACAATTCGACTGAGCAATATATTTAATAAGCTGATTTCCAGATCTGTTGAATTCTGAAACATTATCTCAACCATTTTTTTAATCAAAGAAAAAAATATCTAGAACCGTATTCTTTCTTTTCAAGTCCGTTATGCTGAATACAGACATATAATAATTCTGCTGAATCATTTTGTACGTTTTATTTGCACTGGTGTGCAAATGACCGCAATTCTTTTCAGACGATCTCAATTGTAAATGAAACACTGCTTTATAACAGTCATAAAAGAGAATATCCTGTAGGTAAATAAGAAATAATGTCACTGTAAATAATTGTGTCAGTAAAAAAAAAAAAAATGGCATTGAAATAAATGGTGCCACCGTTCTCTACAATAAGTATTTGTTCTGTGTGTTTTCAATTTAGTGAGTGGAATGTGCGGGTAAAAAATTATTTGAGAAAAAATATATATCTTCATTTTGTCTCTATGTTTTTGAACCATCAATCATTATATTTAAAATTTTGTACTAAACTTACCACTCGTATTGCGTTTTAACATTTTTATAAATATATTTAATTTAATCATCATGAAAAGGAAAAAAGCTACAATTCTTACTGTTGAAATTATTTGAAATAAAAATGAGAAATAGATATATCAATTTATAGTTGTTTTCGTCCTAAAACTCAAGAGTATTTATAGGCTTATTCAGATTATAAAAAATTACAAACGTAACTTAGAAAATAATAAGCTAATACTTTGTTTCTAATTGATAGTGCATCTAAAATCCAAAAAAAAAAAAAAAATGATATTAAATTAGGTTACTCTTTAAAATTTTTTCTCCATACTTATGGTACGATTTAAAATGAATTTAAAGATCATAATAAAACCAACCATGTTCAAAGCCGCTGATAACGGAAAAGACATGTATTTAAATTCGGTGAATATTTTAAATAAAGAAGCAGATTTTAATTGAAACAATGGCAAGTAGATTTTAAAAGCTTTTTATGTGAATAGTTTTCTTACAAAGTGAGGTTCATATATTCACTTTCTACATGCATGCACATTAAAAAAAATCTTTAAATTTTCTTTTCAAAAGAGTGATTACTTGCCCATGCAAAATTTAAAAAAAAGAAGAAAAATGCTTCATATGTTATATATCTGAAGCATATTATTTCCAAGAATATCATACAAAAGTTTTCCACCAATAAATATCTGGCAATGGATATTAAACCATCACTTATCAAACAAGGAATTTTGTTAGAAAAATAATGAAAGAAGTAAAGGGTAAATTATCTTTTGACGAATCGTAAACACTTTTGACTACTATAATTTAAAAGAATACTGAATCTAATAGCCTTTCAAAGGTGCACTAATCATAAAATTGTTTTCTTTGGTCTAATTATTAGAAACGCAAAAAATATAATTTATTATTATTATTATTATATGGTGAAAATAAACGACCTTGCTAAATTGTAAGTTGTTTTGATAGGATTTGATACTTTCAGAGAAACTCATCATATTTCTCACTATTGACAAGAATTTCAAAAGACAAATATGCAAATAAATTCAAATTTTGAGCCACTAACCAGGACTAAAGAGTTTTATTTTGTATTTTTAATCTAAAATATAGGAACATGTATGCTATATATATATAACCGTCAAGAAACAATGTATAAAGGGTAGAAAGATTGTGCGATAAAGTTTCGATTTCATTCTGTTTTTTTTGATGCAAAAATTATTAAATGAGTTTAAATTCTTGAATAAATAAAGAAGATAATACTTTCTAAAGATTATGAGCGTCTTTGCATTCTGTGTAGGTTAAAATATGAAAATAACGAATGTGATAGGGCATATTTTATAGGAAAAGTTTATTGTCTCCATTATCATAGTTTCAGATACAGCTTGCATTATCGTTGTATAATTAAGGCTATTAGTAACTAAAATATAAAAAGTCTCTACAGAGATTAAATACTTGTTTCTGGTAAAAATATGTACATTTTATAATTCAAACTTATTCTGTTTTATTATTTATTCAAAATATATTTTTAAAGCTTAAAAAAATTCCAAAAATCAAAATCAGATGCCAAGTAGACTTTTTAAAAAAATATATTTTTTAAGATGGTTTGCAATTAAATGCCTGGGAAATATATTTTACAAAAAGTATTTACTGTCGAAATTCGAAGGAAACTTTCACTAATAAATGAAAAAAATTCTTATATTGTTTTTAAAAAATTTTCAAGGTTTTGATCTTTATTAACTTATAGCTTATTTTTGCCTTAATTATCCATAGAAGAATGAATTACTGTTGTATTTTTATTACCACGTAAAAAGTTTTGATGAAATAAATTTGGAAATTTTACAATAATCAAATAATCGTTAATTACTTCTAATGCACATTACTCCAAATTAGTTGAGTTTTTCATTCGTATGAATATAAAAACGCAAAAATGATTCGATATTAAAAAAATGTATTAAAAATGTGGGCAAATTTATATAAGTTCCGTATTTTTCTTTCTTTTTTTATGCAGTATATACTTACTTTTTGGAAATTCTTCTTAAAAGTTACGCTCAGTCATTATAACTGTTTAAAAAAAATCAGAAAGATAGAAACCTATGTATGATTTGGTGCAAAACAAATTTTCCGTGCTAATGTTCAAACACAAAGTAATAGATAAGAGGCATTTATGTAGATCAAATTGAATTTAAAGTATGATAATTATTGAGAAATATACATTTCTCAGGAAGTCTAAGACAAATTGTTTCTTTTTCTAATATAGCTATTTGTCTAGCTAACATTTTATTTTAAATATTGCTCTTCAATGATTACAAGGTTTTATTGCAATCTAAATTTACAGCTGCTAATAATTATGCATATGTAAACAAAGACACAATCATACAAGCATTTATAGATTTCTCAAAAAAGACAGCAGAATTAAAAGTGTAACCCTTGAAAGAGTGCCTAGAAGAGGCACTCTTTCAAGGGTTACACAATACACTTTCAATTTGGCCCTTCATGATGAAGGGCTTTAAATAAAACTAGTTTTTATTTCCGGATTTCTCAGTACTACGGATATTTTCTAACTTTCATAAATTTAACAAATTATGTTTTTAATAAAATAATTCATATCTATCACACAAATTTCACTAATCCGAATTTTCTATTTCCTAATTATTTTGCCTAGCTTTTCATGCCTTCATGTTTTATGTCTTGTTTTTATTTTCTTTTAATTCTTCAAAAATTTTAAAAACCAAATTGGTTATATTTTATTATCACATTGACTTTGTTTATCGGCAAATAAAGTTATTTATTAGACAGAAGGTATTTCTCACATCATTCCTCCGTCAAAGGCATTTCCCACGTTTAATGGTGCATAATAGCGTAAGAGTCTGTGTAACTAAAAATTCATTATCCTAACTTCATTAATGCTTTTCTATTTCTTATATATTTAAGGAAAGAATTAGAGAGAGAGAGCATTTTAAGCTCTTGAAAATAAATGCCATTTTGAGGATATAAAAATGATGAAGAGAAAGTCATATTTATAAGGATGTTTAAGGCATTTCTTGGGCGTGTGCTAATTCTGAAATTTTGCCTTCCTTCGTCTTTACAACAAAGCTAAATTAAATCCAGATTTAAATTTTAGAAAATTTTCCTTAAACAATTGATTACTGCTGGTATGAGTTATTTTAAAACATGTAAATATTTTAATATATATAACCTTAGACATAACTTTAAGCTTAATTTCAATACCCGGTTTAAAATTTTCGCGAATTATTTTTCTAACTTTGGTTCTATTTTAGACAAACAATTTGAAAAACTTTTCTTAGACGATGATTAAAACAAATTTTGAGGCTTGATATATTGAGGCTTGATTCTCAATCTATTACTCAATGCAGTTAGTTTTTGTTGTAAAAAAGTTATAAGTCTCTGCATTTTTAAAGAAAAATGAGTTAAAAATTTATATATGAGCATAACTTCATCATCATCTCTATACTATTTTATATTGAATCATAATAAGAATTAATTGCTTTTCTTCGCGAGAGATGATTGGAAATATAAAACAATCAATGTTTTTACTTCATTCTCCGTGACCTTGTGAGACATGACCTTGCGTCAATTTAGACTTCAGAAGCGAAACTTAGTGGAGAGATCCAATTCTACTGAAGATCCATCGTACATAAGCCTTGATACTTGTAAAGCCCCGTAAGTCAAATGTCTTGATGCTAGTTTAGTGTGAACATTTGAAAAAAAGAAGCTGGTTCAGGTGTCATTCTTGCCACGTACCACAGATTAAATTTTTTTTTTCAGAATAGTTTCGCGTTGTAGTTTTAAAATCCAATTAAATATAAGTAAGAATAAAGAAATTATGGTCAATTACTAGCAATAAAAACAGTTTTAAACTTACAATTATACAAATAAGAGCTTCTTTAACTTTCTTTATTCTCAACCTCCTGCATTAGTCATTTTTTTTCACAAACTTAAATTTTAAAAAGTGCACAAATAAGTAATAAAAAAAGGACAATGAAATATTATGAAAAGCAAAAAAAGAATTTTAGTTGAATATCTTTATTGTGAAAGCTTAATGAACGGTTACAAATGAAGATAACATTCTAATTTTTTTAAAACAAAATTAAACAAATTAAAGGACGCGCTAACTATGTTTTCGAAACCCGTAGATTCAAAAGACTTGATATAAATACTATTTTTTAAAAGACTTAGTGCATGTTTAAAAATAAGTTTTGAACAAAATTTATCAAACAACTTAGGCATTAACATCATACGATAAAATTTATATTACTATGTTAATTGTTTTCACACCGTGTCACTCTATTGCTGAAGATTCGACAAAACAGATAAAGTCGTGGATAAGTTTTAACATGTATAAATTGCTTTGTTTAAGATGTGTTCAAACTTACTTGCTTTTATATAATTTCTTATAATGCATCGTGTATCTCAACTATGTGAATCAATAATTTTTTAAAGATATTGTTGCATTCTGCAAGATTCTGAAATGAATTCTGTAATTATTATGTATGTCCAGAAAAGCACAACAAAACATTTCTTCCCTTTAAATAAATAATTTAAAATCCCTTTTTCTAATGATCCAATTGCGCTATCCTGGTATGAAATACTGATTTTTCATGCTGCATGACTGAAAGCTATGAGAAACAAAATTACCGATGTATGTAAAAAATGAAATGAAATTTTAATTTTCACAGTCACTTTCTTGATTTATCGACCTTAAACCCTTATTAGCTCCTTGATTTTGATGCAGGAAACGAAATATTGTAATTTTAAACTATAATCTTAAATTAGAAAGAATGTTATAGTTAGATACAAAAATTTCAGTATTTCATAAGCATTTCAAGTATTCTGAGAATATTTGGTGAATCAAAATGAGAACGCATTCCCAAAACAGAGAGTTACATATAATAACAAAGGTAAGGATCGAAAACGCACATTTGATCTATAAATAATAGCATCTAAAATTATAGGTTAAGATGGAGAAAAGGTAAATGCTGAATGAATTTGAAGAACGGAGGAAACTTGAAAGCATATATTTCTCCCAAATCCTGACGGAAAAAAGTTAGAATGACTTCAAAAAGATCTGGCTTAAAATAACTGATTGAAATGTATCATAACTGTACTAAACTGTATTGTATTTACTCGGTACAAAATTTAGGCATTTTTTTTTTTTTTTAATAAATTTATTTTATAATTTTTTCTAGATTTATTTATTTTATAAAATCTTGAGTATATGTATGCTTGGAGTCAAGGAAGAATTTTAAGATGAAATCTTTTTTACATCAGAAAGAGGTTGCAAGCACAAAACAGTTTGCTACGACACATTTTAAATTTAAAAACAATTATAAGTTTATATATTTATTCCAGAGCGTTGTGTCACCATGAAATGGAAACAGAGATTTAAGAAACAATTCCTTTTGTTTAGATAGAGTTGAGTTCCGAATGAAGTTTATTAAAAATACAGTGAAGAAGGAATGAAAGGCGCCTGTAAACATCAGCTCAGCTGCTGTAAAAATCTCATCACCACCAAACTCGTTTCATCTGTTATGGATCCTAAATGGGGCAGCAGAAAGTCGACACCAAATAACATAATAAATTTGCTATGTTGTTAACGCTCAGAAGGTGTTTAATTAAAGAAAAACTTCCGTTACGACGTCATTTATCAGCTCGTGGTTAAGACTGAGAAAATGTATATATCTGCGGACAGAAGCCATTTCTTCGGAATAGAAGATCTCTTCCATGGAACATCTTTCAAAACCACTTAACATCCAGAACAAGGCTTATCATTGTAATTCTCGTGCTTTTGGCAAGGATGTTTCATCCATCAAGATGCGAGCGTGGATTAACGAAGACTACGTCTACGGCTCCGTCACCTGCATATTTAGAACAGGTTTCTGCCAACAACGTCGACGGGAATAAACCTCCGCAACTAAATCTGGATCACCAGATCTCGGAGATTAGTATATGGCCTTCTGCTCCATACTATATTCTGAGAGTTGTCTTACGAGATCTCATCAATAAGGACATTGCCCCGTGATCAGGTGACAGAGAGAAAGATACGACGGTGGAATTCAAAAATTTTGACGAAATGGCTCCAAGTAAAAAACAGAAAATGAGATTATTTCAATAATTATAATTCAACTAAAGAATTTGACTAGTTAATCGGTCATGAAACAATTCAACATAAGAATAAATAACAATAACCTTTTTTTTTTTTTGCTTTTACGATGTTACTTGTTACTTGTCTTTTTCAAAACATCTATGAAAATACGTTAAGCTTCGACAAGGACATTTCATCTAGTGAAATCAAATCTTATCTTCACCAAATTATTTGATGAAGCTAACCTACAAGTGTTCCTATTTCAATTTTTGTTTAACTACTCCTGTAAAACAATATAGTTGATAGTGTAATTTAATGTAATAAATCAGCTGTGTGTGTGTGTGCGTCTCGGACTTTGAATTTTTATTATGAATTTCAAATTAATTACTTCCATTATAATTTGTTAAATTAATAGCTTCTTTAATTTTGAGAATGAAATATCTTAGGAAATATTATGATCTGATTCACATGACATAGATGTTTTCGAAAAATAGCTAACCAACCAAATGGTTCCAAGCTGTTTTTCCAAACCAAACACTTCTTATTACTTTGAAACTATAGCAAATCCTTGACAATAAGCTTGTCCATTAATTTATATATATGCGTTATATAAATTTTGTTATGTATATCTGTATTTATTATCTTAAATATTCTACATTTTAGATAAATTTCTAGTTTTAATAGAAACGCAGCAAACAAAAGCATTGGGCATTTAAAATATTGCAAATTAATTTTTCCTGGTGTATATTTCAGAGTATTTTTATAAATAAATTCATTAAATATACTTTTGGCATGTTTAGTAAAAGTAAATGGAACACAACTTTAGCAGTCACTAATATATGCAATTTATGCTCAAAAATGGACAATTTTTACTAAATACTTTTACATGCGCTGAACATAAAATACTTTTTAAGTTTCGATAGTAATTTCATAAATCCATCTCATGTAAAATAAAAAAATCAAGCTACTTTAACAAATTGGTGCTTAATTATTATTTCTTTCAATTAATTGTAAATATCTATGGTTTCCTATAAAAAGAATGCATCTGAAGCAAATAAATTGCTCTATTACTCCTCAGCTTATGAAATAAAGACAAAATATTGAACCTATTTTGTGCAATATCTTTATGATAAAAAAATTTTGTTCATAAAAATGTATACAAATAATTATATAGGATTATTTGTAAACTTCTAAATGTTTTAAATACATCGTTTCCCTTATAATTTTTTCAGAAGAATATATGGAACATGGTTAAAGTAATTTTTCGGAATTCCTTAAGAAACTATTTAATTTAAACATTATACGGAGGAAGGAGGAGTTATGATGCTTTATTGCAAATACTTTTCTTGCGATTTTTCTTTAAAAATCTCTCAGTACTCTAAGAAAAGCAATTATTCATCCTTTTTGAACTCTATTTATTCATGTTTTGCTTAATTTTGTGTGTGTGTGTATATATATATATATATATATGGCAGCAATTGGTATGTAATGAAAATATGAATATAAGAGAAGTTAAAACTCGGCAAAGCAATTCTACTAAACAGTAGTTCATTTTTATATTCTTTCCTCTACAGAGAAAAAAATACCCCCCCCCCCCAAAAAAAAAGTTTGTTTATAGTAAATACAGATAGAAGTTAGTTACATGCTGATAAAGAAACGAAAACGGGACTGTACTGTAGTTAATTGATTAAGCGCTTTTAGAAAGAATCGAGATATATTGTAATCCAGAGGAACGTTCCAAGTCAAAACGATTTGTGAAAATGAAAGTTGGAAATAGCAAAGTTTAAAAAAGAATTCACGATCTATAATCTATCACTTATATTTAATAATATACCCATTTATTACAAATACACATATATTTAATAACTGTTTAATAAACTTCGCATTTATTATGGCTATAATTATCTTTCACTGTGAAGAATGTGTAATATTTACTCAATGCTGGTCAGATTTTAAGAACAAATTTACGAATAAAGCTAAAACTTTTTTTAAGAAGAAAAATGATTTTAAAGAATCTAAATTTAATAAAAACTAATTTTTAAAAATCTTTAAAAACCATCGGAGTATGTAAAAATAAATTTCCTTTCAATATAACCTGAAACTTCAAAACTAAATAAAAATTAGTCTTATTGTTTATCTATTACGTTCCAGATGCTTAATTGCTTATTGAAATAAAAAATCGAACTATGACAAAACGTTCAATATTAAACATAATAAACACATACTATTATTTTAACTATTGATAAAATGTTGGTTTTAGAATTGTTTCAAAGCTACTTTGACATGATAGCATGAAATAATCAAAAGTTTCATTAATCAATGGTAATTCAATAAATTTCAGGAATGCATTTTACTACGTTCGTGTACACAAACGTAAATTTTACCAAATAACTGTTACTACTAAAGCCTTTCATTATTTAAAGCACACTATGTTTTATATTTCAGTTAACAAATGCGCGTTGTCCCATCCTTTCTATCCTCATAAGCAATAGTATTTACGAGATAAATACGGCCGTAAACATAACACAGCAAATGAATTTATAAACCTAATAGTACAAGCCAGAGACTTTGGACCAATGAATGCTCGCTAATTTTCGGGACTTGAGGAAAATGGGAAAACTTGCGAAAAGTATTCGGAGGAAATAGCAGAAGGTTAATTAAAGTGGGAAAACCAGGTAAAGCGTGATACTAAAGGGGGGAAAACTTAGGAATTAGATCCAGGGTGGTGCCTCGGGGATAAACCACGTGATCTGGAATGGGACACCCTTGTCACGTGACTCAGCAAGAGAGATTTCTGGGGGGGTCATTAATCTTTAGCTAATGGATGTGAAACCGTGGTTCTAAGGTTCTGCGAAGAGAGAAGGGGTGCGGGAGCTCACACACTTGAAGAGCATGATTGTGATAAAGCATCTGTTGTGGCCAGCATTCACTGGACCGTGGTCAAGATAAGTGAAATCTAGATTCCGTGACTCCCTCGTCGCTATTGTGATTAGTACGACGCTGAATTAATTTGAATACACGAGAATATACATCCGTGAATATAGATACATACAGTTTCGCGTTGCCGGACGTATAATGCATCAATACATGCATGCGCATGGTAGTTGGATTAAAACTAAATCGTATCTGATTCTTGAGGACTTCATGGTTGTTGCGTATTGCGATGATGATGTCCGCTCGGCTGTGAGATTGCTAACCGCGGAGAAGTTTAGCGTTAAGCGCTTCTATTGAAAAATGCTTGGCAAGGTTGCTAATACGCAGAAATTGAATTTGACTCGCGTTTCGTAATTTCTTCTTAATTTTTATTTCACAGAAGAATTTAAAAGTAGCCTAAGGTGACTGAAATTGTAAGCTGCGTGATGTTGACTACTCATTTTGAAAATGAGTTTTAAAAAAGCTAAGAGAAGAGATTAACAAAGAAAAATATTAATTAAAACTATATTGCAACTGTTACTATCATTATCACCTTCTTTGGAAAAAAAAAACCTTTAAAAGAAGGGGGGGGGGTGAAAATGTTTTGATAATAAATAGCAGTGTTACTGTTTACTATCACAGAATTAACTCAATAAGTCATTGGCTTTTTTAACATTTTTATAACATTAAAAATGTAGATGTATCAATGCATTTTTATAAAGCTGATGCACCAGAGAAAGAAATGAAAGGAATTCATGTTCTTTTATTCTTTATAATTTTTATCGATTATTTCTATAAATTGACTTTATTTTCTAAGCAAATTGTAACCCAACTGAATGCATTTCATTTTCTAAAATAGAATCTACATCAGACTATTAATTATCTGGCTCTTACTATTAAAATAATTTGGAATCATCTATCTGTACGGGTTTATCTTTAGATTTAAATATTAGAATTTCGATTCTTGAAATTTAAATGGTTTTTGACGAAGATTTTAAAGTATTCAGTTAAAAAAATGGATTTTTGTAATTGTTTTTATTCATTTGTGGAATTAAATGGAACTCCTTTATCACAAATTTACAGAAGTTTTTCAGAAAGAGCAAATGAATAAAACAAATCGTAATTGTCTCTTTCATAAATGTGAATAAATACATAACACAATTAAAAGAAGTGTAGTAAGAGGGAGGGGTTGATAATGTGCCCTTAAATTTTTTGTTGCATTTTTAAGACAAAAATTTGTAAATTGTTATTATTTATTAAACAAATGCTTTCAATTAAACATGATTAATTTAAATGTGATGGAGAACTTTAATAAAAGAGGAAGATGGATAGTAACGAAGTCAGAAATTTATATCATAACTCACTAGATTTTCCAGCCGTTTGTCACAAATCAAATAAAACTATTGAGAGTGAATAATTTAATTAATTGATTAATCCGAGTAAGTGCATAATTTTTTCAGCATGATACTACTGAATTCCTTCTCACGAAATTAGTCCTAACAGTTTCATTTATTTAGAAAATCCACCAAAGAAAAAGTTTTCAATTTACAAAAACAAACAAAATAAAGGTTAGAATTTTGAAAAAAACTATTCACAACGTTGCAGTTCTGTTTGAATGCCTTTTTACGTTAGGCAAAGAAAATTATATAGAATAGGCAGTTTAAGAAAAATTTATATTATTTGTTTGAGTTGGCTACAACACTTCGAAATTCTTTTTCTAAAACCCATTCATCTTGTAGATTACGTAAAACAAATTTAGCTAAATTTTACGTATTACATGACAAGTCATATATAGGTTAATATTTTACAAAAAGATAAACATGTCTGGTAATATGGGCTTTACTAAAAAGACAAAGTTTGAAATAAAATTAAATAATTTACAGGAGAAAGGGGAATTGATATATTTTGGCTCTGTAGCCACATTACAGTACTAAAAATAAATTTTCTTACCATGTTCCTGATTACTTATTTAATTTATAATAAATGAAATTGTTAATCAGTGACTAAAAACCTTCATTCAGTGTTTTATACCTGTTGATTGAATTTCCCTAAAATTTAATTCTGGTTGCAAATTCCGCATAAAACCATTTACCAGACCTTCTTATTCCCTTATTAAATGTATGTAGTAAACTTAAATGCTCTGTAAAATCTTTTGCACACTTAAGAAATTCTTTGAATAGAAAGATTATTATGTTGAATTCAAATCTCTCAAATTTTCTAGTAATTTATCTTCATAGCAATCTTTTTTTGATATATCTCGTTGAAGTTTTATATTCTACAGATGATTATTAGAAATCGTTTTTATTCTTTTCCATAATGCACTTCTAGGTACACAATAATGGCCAGAAGCAGCACTCACGATAATTACAGAACGTTTTGCTTTCTAAAATATTTGCAACTACAAGCATCGTGGCATCTTTAGACCACATACCTTGAAACTCGCTTTCATGATTCTTCCTAACTTCTGTATCATTTGCAAAATTTAAACTTAGGTCTCAATCAATGTCCCATACCATCCGATCCGATTTTGGTATGGCACATATTATCCGATCAACAAAGAAAATAAAGATATAGTAATAATTAAAATCAATTGAAGAAATCGGTACGAAAATTTCACAACTAAATCTCAATAAATTAACATAAAAAATTGCGTTAATTTTATTTTATTCTTACTTGTAGCACACAAAAAATCGTCAAAAGATTGAAGAAGCAACCACTTGTAGATTCAAGAAATTGGAGAACTATACAAAAGAATTGCGATTACGAACGATCTGCACATGGCGGGCTAATACTAAGGCTGCATTTAAAGCATATAAATAGAATGGCATCTAACAGTAAACCATAAAGCCATAAGTAGGCCTATACTGTTCGATGGCCCGCGTTTCTCTTGTATAAGGTTTTCTTATTAAATCTTTTAAAATCAAGGAACAGTGGAAATACATTTGAACCATGACCAAGAAAACAGATACATTCTTAACACTAGAGCTAAAGATGCTAAATATATGCCTAGTTTTACCACACCAGACTAATTGACGGGTTTTTGATCATCATGGCTTTTATTGTAAACTTCGGTTTAGTTAGTAAATAAAAGAGTATAATTTTACGAAAACAACACTTAATATAATAATTCCTTTAACTGTCATTAAAAATACCCTCAAGAACAACAGTTTGTATTTGTATTTATAGAATATCTAATTTGAGTTTTTAGTTCTAAACTAAATCGTAATAGGAATAAAATAGATTCCTATACAACGGCTGCCGAACACTTTGGATCAATTAGTATAATTCCATTTTTTATATGAAGTTAAAGTATTTCCATGAAATGTCTGAAAACGATGTATAACTGAATGTAAATATGTATTGATATCCAGCATTGCGTAGATGATCTATAAAATAATATTAACTTTGAAATTGTTTAAGTCGTCATTTTGACGGTCTTGGTATAGATTAGTATAGATCGTATTGATTACGGAAGTTAAAATGGCTGAATACGAATATGAAATTGTAGTTATATTTCATCAAAAGTTGTCATAAAATTACAGAAAAATGCAAAAATTATATCAAAAGTTTTAAGTAGACAGTTTGAAAACCGTCAAAATGACGGTCTTTGTAGTTTTAATGTTAAATATGACTCCACTGATTTATCAGTTTTAATCTGTAACAAACATGCACGATTTATTACAAAAAACTTAAACGTTCCTCCAAAGGATCCAACAGAATTCTCTGACTGCAACAGTTAGGCAAACAAATCCTTTTCCCTTCCGTTTAATCGGAAAATTTATTGAAGACGCTATCGTTTAAAGTGTCATTGCTATAACAGACCAATTTTCTTTCGAAGCACTTTTTATTGCTGCAACGAAGAGATAAAAAAAAGTAACTTTATTATCTCTTTAATCAGGTCGTACTGGTTTTCAGACTGCTGCCACTATGGTGATTGACAATGCTTTGCTGAAATGGCCTTTATTACGGAGCTAATAAATTTTTATTACTTATTAGCCACTGTCTCATTTACAGTGAAGCCTTATTATCGTTTAGATAAAAAAAAAATGTAGAGCCCCTTTCCCCCTTTCTTGCTCCGTTTAAAGGTTCCTAGTTGAATTCGCCTTTGCTAACGAGCAGGAACCTTTTCCACTTAATGACAATAAATCATGGTGTAATTTCAATGATGAGCTTTTCTTATAAGTACGTTGAAATGAAGTAGGAGGGAGTAGTTTTTTTCCTTTCCCTTTTTTCACTTAATTTCTCCTCTTGTCGCATCCATGGGATACTTTAAAAAAAATTTCAAAAATCAGTTCTTTTCTCTCACAGCAATTGTTTTCTTTCATACTTTCATCTGACCGTTTACGATGATCTTCCTTTACTTCGTATCCGTTATGGTAGTACTTAAAGCACTTCAAATTCAGAGAGTAATTCCGCAATTTAAGTCTGATAATGGAGTTAAATATTCAGAGATTAATTTCATGTCTTTCACACTTGACTTAGGTGATTTTCTATTCGAATGAGAAAGCAAAAGTGAACTATAGAGAATTCTGCTACTTATCTGTCCGACCAGAACATTTTTTCCTTAATTTTCTTTAGATAAATGTCAGATATTCGGTAAATTATTCTTATCAATAATAACTATATACTACTAACTATATAATAGCGTAAATAGTTAAATAAATGTACATTTCATTAAATAGTAATTTACTCATTTTCTTATGTATTAAGAGCACATTCTAACATACATTACATATTTTTAAATACAATACATTATCATAAAGTATTGAAAGCGGAAGAAGTTAATGGAAGCTTATTAGAGAATTATCCATTATCCCTCCGATGTCTCCTCTCAGCCACCAATCAAGGCAGTACACCCTTCTATCGTTTTATTTAATTATTTACTTAAATTTTGACTGGTAAAAATACTTAAGAGCAATAAAAATATGTAGATTAATTTTCCGGGAAAATTCAACTTAAAAAAATCCATTTATATCAATTTTTCGGAGCAATAAACAAGACCTCTTATTCGGCAAAAACTTATGCATCGAATTCCGGAGAGCTAAGGATTGAAAAATATTTTTTTTGTTTAATAAAGTCCTTGCTGCACCTTTATTAAAACTTTTTGAAAACTAATTGTATTAATTTTTAATGATAAGAATATTTAATTATATAGGAAAAATCTATACTTTGGATTTATATTTCATCTAAGAATGCTTTATATGTGTAAACTCTTCACAATCGAACAAGTTATCAATTTGAGTTTGATTGCATAAATTAAAGCGATTGTTTGAAGTTCGAATAGTTAAAAATTTTATCAACAGCAAAATTTGCTAAATGTTTGCATATTTCGATCAAATGAGAACAGAGTTCAATTTTATGTTATTTCATATATCTATAGAAATTTAGTAATTTTAAATGTTTACATGCATTTAAAGAAAAATTAAATATTTTTATTCTCAAATGTATTTATAAGTATTTATTCCATAAGCATTGCACTAGAAATAGGCATCATATGAAAAAATTTTAGTCATTTTATAAGAAATATATTTTTTTACTCGCATGATTTTAAAAACATTTTAGTTTGAAACATTTCTTTGATTCACTTTCTCGAACTTGAATTTTCATATTTGGCACATTCTCTTAAGTAATGCTAAAACTTTTCCAGTTCATAGGCTTTCCAGTTCAATAAGAATAGTCAAACTTAGCGAAACAAAAAAGAAATTTCAATAAATGTTTCACAGAAATGTAATTAATTCAAATTAATATTTAACAGCTTAAAATATAGATAAGTTAATATTTTAAATTGATGAAATTCATATTAATGTTCCCCAAAATTGAAATATTAAAAATTAATATTTAAAATTAATTGAATTCAAATAAACGTATCATAAAAAATTTTTAAGTCCACCCAACTCCTTTCAACTATGTTTAAAAGCAATCTAAAGAGTGAAAAAAAAATTCTTGAAACTTAAGATGTTAAAAATTATGTAATTTTCCCCCCAGAAATTGACTCTTAGTCAAACATAAATAATAAAATTCATACGTGAAGTGTTAGATTTTTTTTGTGTGTGTGTGTGTGCGAATGCTGCGATATTTATTCATTTGATATGGAGTGCTTTAAAATTTCATCTCTTCAAGGATTAGTTTCCATTTACTGAAGCTCCCTAGACTTTTTTTTCCCTTCACAAAAGTGATCTTTTTCCCTGTATAGTAATGAACTTTTTCCCTGTATAATAATAAATAAAAGGTTTTTGTGCTTATGCTCATTTCAGGACGTTTAATAGCATCCATTCATTAAAATTTTTTGCCTTTTGTCACATTTTGAAAGATGTAATGGGGCTAATTTTCAATTTCAGTCTGAATTTTATTAGAAAATATAAATTTTGTAAGTGAATGATATGTCTAGAAGCATCAAACTCAGCTATTATGTCTAGAAACATAAAACTGAAATAAACAGACGGGCATAGATTCGAAAGTGAAATATTAAATTATCACAGGCAATTTATCATGTCACGTTCAACATCCGCTTCGTCTAGGAACCATCTAGAAATACACCTGTTGTTTACAACCTAACGGATCCAACTCATCATGAATCAATATTTAATTTCATGGAACACATTTGATGAATTGTTTTGCTAAATTAAGTTTTGAAAGCAAATTTTAATTCTCTATTTCTGTTGCTCTTAGTGACCCTTCAAACGAGGGAAAATGTAATTCCTAAACACTAATTTTCAAGCTTACACTGCCTTTAAATCTCGTGTTTGGGACACTTTTTTTTGAAAGGAAAGCGTTTTCTGCCACAAGTTTTAATTTTGAATTTTTATTAATGATAAAGAAATTTTTTCAATGAATCTGCAGTTTTGATTTTCTAAAATCAATCACAAAAACAAAACAAACTTATCAAACAAAGGGATTGGTATTTATTTGTACATTAGTTGCGAAATTGTGCCTTTCTTTTACACTATAGAATACAAGATATTTCCATCCAGATTTTGAAGTATTTAATTGCCATTTATATTTCGCAAATTATTAGTAGGATATTGTTCGTTTTTTAAAATATCGTAATCTTCAACAAATTCGAACTCTTGATTTTGACGAACTTCCACATTTCATTTTCCCTAAGTTCAAAAAATACTTTTTTTTAATTATGTCTGTCTATGAATACAGTTACTCAAAGACGTTTTGAGATAGATGAATAACATTTGGATTTTAGACCAAACTTAAAATGAAATTGTTTCACAAGTATATTTGATTGTTCTAGTACAAGTGAAATCCATAACTACAAAGTGCAAAGAGATAGATTTGGTACATCATCTAAAATGTACATTCTTATCAGATTTTAAACCAAATTTGCCAGAGAAATTGGATTGGGCTTTTTCATTCATGTAAACACCATTACTCATAAAAACTTAAATGAATGACATTCAGTATGTGATCGTATGATTGAAAGTGTAATTCCGTCAAATGTTGGTTCCAATGAGTGGTGAAAAAGGTACCCAGAATGCGTATTCACATGAAAAATTTAATTAAAAAAAAAACTAGATTCATGCCAAACATCTATATTTAATAACTATTGTTCGCCAATGTCATGCAAGGCCTTCACGACCTTGCATAAAGTCCACAATTGTATGTGGGAATGGTAGGGAAATAAGAACTTTACTGGATACTACAATAGAAATTCTTGGAGAAATTAATCCCTGGAATTTTTAAATGAAAAACAATTTTGAAGCTAATAGAGTTTTTTTCTTTTCTTTAAAAAGAAATTTTGGCTTATATTATTTGGAAGAGCAATAGTCTATGAAATAAAGCTCCCAATGAAGGCAGTTATATAATTATTAATTTGCTACACGAGGGCTTCTTAAATTTTAACCCCTCCCTCAGAATAAAATTGCGTGGAAGAATTTTGGTATTTTAGAAATTGAACATTGAATCGGAAATCAGAATTTTCCATTTTTTTTAAGCACTGTGAAGCAAAAATAACAGGAAAATCATCTTCATTCAAATTTGCAACCTATAGCATTATGTTTACTATTTAAGATAAAACAATTCATCGTTTGCGTATTTAATTTTCTTATACATATAACAATTGAGAATATGAATAAGCATGTTAGATGGGAGTGGTCAAATAAATTTTATTCGGTCGTTTAAAAACCAAAAGTAGAAAAATTTGAGTAATCTTCTACTACATTGTTTTTATTTGAATGAAACATTATTAATGAAATTTAACTCCTAATTATTTTCAAAATTAAGTTTAAAAATATCTAATAAAAACATGGCGAATCAAACCTTTCAAAGATATATGAAAATTTTGAACCGTATTTTTGAGCAAGGTTCATTGTTCAGAAATTTTCTCTTTAAGTATAAAGGATTACCCTCACCCCTTCAAAACCCTCAGAAGTAATATGTTATCAATAAAATGCTATCAGTTTATCAAGCAGTTTCATCTTTTGTTAGATGAAAGCCTCAGTAGAATTTTGTAGTTTCTGCTTTCACCTGATTTTCTTCCCTAGAAATATTTTTTCTTCCTTTTGTACACGACTGCATAGAGAGAAGAATATGGGAGTCTTGATGAAGACGTTTTTAGTTACTTGAGTGAGTTTTTCAAATCTGTTAAAGGCACGAAATGATGCGTGCATCATGAAGTCCTGAAACCTTTAAAAAGTACGGATTGGGAGGGGGTAGAGTTGATTATATTGCAAAATGGAGACCAACCACGGAAGGCCTTTTTTTGTGAGACGTTAAAAAAACATACTTTCAATGAAGATAAAAAAAAAAAAAAGTTGGAACACAGAAACAAGGTATTCGCACCGCATTTTTCATTAAAAATTTAACGTGATATATAAGTAAAAAAGGGGGGAAATCCTCTCTTCTTTGCTTTCAACAGTTGCTTGAAAATATTTCGTGATTTCCCGAAAAAGTCTTTATTAAAGGAAACAACAAAGGAAATGGTTTTAAAAGTTTTTTTCCCCTTTTCTTACTGCATAAAGGGAATTGTTCTGTCTCATTTTTTCCCTTACTTTTTCCCAAGTAAAAGTAAACCTTTCTCGTGTTTATTTTATTTATTCGTCTTTTTTTCCTTGTTTTTTGTAGCTTCTGGAGAGAGTTAAATTTATGGCAATGAAGCAAGACGTTTAGTATTTCTTTAATTTTTAGAGGTGAAGTTTTTTCGTGGTTTATGAGACTAAATGATTTAATTTACTGCATGGGATTTAACACAGCATAACTTATAAGAATAAATTAACCAAAATTATAAACCCTAATTAAGATTTTTTTAGAAGGTGCGCGAAAATTGAAATACTTTCTGATAAATCTCGTTTATTAAAAGTAATTTCTCAAATATATCGCGAATGTTAAAACGAACCAATTAATCTTTTTTCTCATCTAAAAAAATTAAACCTGAAGTGTATAGTTTAATTTACATTTAAAAATAAAATCCTTTGCCAAAAATAATTCATTGTTTTTCTGTTAGTTATAAGGAATTTTTTAGTTAAATCTTTTGGATTATTTCAGTTTAACAAAAAGCATTTATAAGAAAAGAGATTAGTATAATGATTGGAAAATTTCCATATGAAGTGTTTTTAAGCGGGAAAAAACTTTTTGAGGCATTTTGCAAGAATAAATTGAGGAAATAAATCAAAAACAATTACTTATTTTGGAATATTTAAATATGCTAGTTTTTCCGTATTTGAAGAATTCGATAATCAAATCTTACAACTACAAGTTTGTTTAAGATTATATAAATTTTCTACTACTTATATTTCAATTCTTATTTAAATTAACATTTAATTTCGGAAAAGTTTATGAAATATGTATGTAGAAAGCGACGAGTTTTACAGAGTTCAAGAGTCCATAACAAAATCAGTCTTTAATAATACTATCCACTTTCAATGATTTCAACGCTGTATCTTCGAAAGTCACGAATTGAATAATTAAAAGATAAAACCAGTGTTCATCTCTCATGTTACGTTCAGAGGCAGTTAATTCCAGATACACTGTGGGTTCGAGGCAAGTTTCCATCAAGGACCTACTTTCTGCATTCCTCTTGTGAACTTTGAGTCAGACAGGGTCCTCCAAGCATGATGTGAAGGTTTTGAAAGAAGGCATGGGCTTAGATTTCTTCCACATTACATAACTATTTTTTATGCGACTATGTAAGTGAAACTTTGATATAACATCAAAGACAGATGCTAACATAATGAATCAGATTATAAAGTATGAATTTTCTGTTCATCCTATATTACTTCATTCTCTTTTATCATAATTTCAATGACATCCTTACAAAATGAAACTGCTACTTTCCTTTGTATTCCAACGGAAGTTAAACAGACTAAATAAAATTGATTCACCAGATTTCAAATCTGCCATTGGTTTCAAATTAAGCAAGTTTAGTGAACTTTGTTACAGTTTACTTTGACCAGACAAATTATTAAAGGTGTTTTTTACGGCCGATCTTTTTTGACAGTCAGGAGCATGTGGTACTGATAAACAGGAACTATTCAGCACTTTGCCCATTTGACAGTTATTGATTAGTGGAAAGAAATAAAGCTGCACAGCATTTATACATATATATCAAATCATTATTATCTACAGTCCAAATGGTACAAGAGAGAGATTCTATTGTAAGAATGGAGAAAATTAGACGGATTGACATCTCATTTCAATTTTATTTTCCAGGTATAAAATAACATTTTAAAATTAAAATGACAATATATTGACAATTGGGGGTTTTTTTTTACCTACTGATTGATTTTCTAACAGCCTTTTCTGAATTATCAGCATATATTTAATAATATAATCACGTTCGCAAGCTTGCATATGTGTAAGTTAAAAAATATAAGTGGTATGTCCTCTTCAGGAATTATTGCTTTTTCCTCCTCCAAGTTGTTTTACACGACATATGGTTTTTTTTAAAGGCATATTTTGTCTCTCTAAAGCATTTCCTGCTTAAAAAACTATAAATCTGTAAGCAGATAAAAAATGTTTTAAATAAAAAAAACTGCTTAATTGTCTCACAATAGATTATAAGATTACTTTCAAGCAGTACCCGCTGTAGAGGCCCCCTCTCTATCCCGCTGTCTTCATTACCCAATGAAAAATCAACGATCCACATTCGTGAATAACCGAAAGTTACAGGAAATTAAGCCTTCTTTGTTTGATTTGTAAAACACATAGATGTAGTAGAAAGTTATAAGGCAATATAAGATGAGATAATTTACAAATTATAGATTAATTATCTCATACTTAAATTATGTTTGGACTATTGGACTATATTTACCAAATTTTGTCTTAATTTTGTTTGAACATTTAAGGATACAGTCCGAGTTTGTTTTACATAATATTGTAACACATAACAGTTAAAAATAATTTGATTTTTAAGTGGCTAATGTTATTTTAAAATTTGAATTTTCTTCAAAATTATCTTAAACAACTTTTTTTTTCTATTTCTGTGTGTCAAATTTTGCTATTTCGAACTTTTTACAAAGAGATTAAAATTAACTAAAAAATATCTGGTTTAAGAAATTGGGAAAAGGAAAAAAAAGGCCCAGAGATTTTCTTAACCTAAACGAACTTAGAAAGATGAATACAACCTTGCTGAAATATATGGTGGCATTTTAGAAATTTCTGGTTTAAATTTGAGATGAAAAATTTCTTTGCAATGGCACGTAAATTTCTATTAAAAATTTGTTAAAACACTAAATGGTACTAACTACACTTGTTAGATACACTCTTTCTTCTATAAATCTCAGCCAAAATGTTATTTGAAGGAAGAAAACCAGGAAAATGAATATTTTTTAATCTCTACAATTTCAAAACTATTATATAAATCAAAGCGAAAAGTTTAATAAATTTAAAATTGGTAAACTTAATTTTTGTTATTAATTTCTAAAACGTGGTGTGTATAATTTATTTCAAATAAGATAATCAGGAGTAAAAGATGGATGAAAATTTTTAGTACTTAAAAAAATGAAAATCATCATGATAAGAAGTGATTCAATAAAGTAACCGCCATCAATACGCTGAAAATTGGCCGTCAGATAATGAAAGAAAAAATGTGACTTAGTGGTGTAATGATTTATCGATATCATCTCCATCAATCATCGCTCAGCCAATTAATCTACCAAAGAAACAATTATGTAATTCAAAGATTAATTTTTGATTAAGTTAATCATTTCCAAGAATGGAAAATCCTTGCTCGTTTTGGGCTATTAACGAAAAGAGCAATTTTAGTTTTTGCATTCTGCAAATGTATTGTGGTTCAAATTTTGAAAAGGACGAGAAACTCGTCTGCTACCTTAACACAGAGAGCTTTGCTTAAAATGGAAATAAATTATCTCAGAACTTCTGATTTTTTTTTTTTTTTTTTTTACTGAGACCTTTTTTATTCCACTTTCTCTGATGAGTTCGTTCCAGGGCAAAATTTTCCGTGAAATGACTGACGGCAGTTCACACATACTTTCCACGCTTGCAGATACTAGATGCTTTGTTCCTAATGTTCCAAAGATAAAATTCTGGAAAACTTTTGCTCACTGATGAAATTTTGTTCTTATCATCACACACACACACCTCCTTCGCTCCCTTCTCTTCTTTCTCGTCAGGGAACGTTGGCAGAATCTTGACGGAAACCCGTCGTCCAGGTTACCAGAAGAAACGTTCTGCTGCCGACAGATCGCCGCCAACACTTCTGATTGGCAATCGGAGCAGAAAAAGACGCCGCCAACTGATAAACTTTGCCATCCCGCAGCATATAATTAATATTTGTTCCATCAGTAGAAGCTATGAGGATATTTTTCTATCGCTTTCTTTCTTCGTAGAATCAAACCATTTAATTCAGATTTTATTTTACTTATAAGCTCATTTGCCCCCTGCGCTATACCTATCTGGTCAGTTAATGTGCGACAAAAGATGCTTTTTTTTCTGCCTTGAATGATTTATTGTAGATTTGTCTTGCATTTTTAATTTTTTCTTTATTTCATTTTTTTAACTTATGAACTATCGAATTGAAAATGACTCATTCAGTCACATTTTGTTAGCGGTCTTTATTTTTTCACCATTCCCTAATGCAATGTACTAATTAAATTTGAATTAATTCCTGCATATTATTATTTTGACGAACTGTTTTTACAAAATAAAGTTGAGAAATATCTGTTTTCACCTTCATTTAAGAGTTTTTGTATTAAAGTGTGCCTAATAGAATGTATGTATGCATTCAGTGGCGAACATTTTAAATCCTTTTCCTGTGATTTTGGTAAAAATGATTAAAAACTAGCTTTTCATGAACGATGATACAAACTGAGGATGTCAGTAAAATATTAAAGTTCAAATTCTTACTTTAGACAGGATTGTGAAAGTAATTTATAAATCTATTTGCTAATATAGTAAAATTGATTAAAGTTGACACTCAACAACAAATAATCCTGCAAAATTCATCAGTTACAGTAAATCAAACAGAAATTTAAAATATAGCAGCTTTCTTTACTTTCTATTTTATTTCATTGAACATCCTCAGACAAGAATATGGAACTCTATCAAAGATTATTTTAAATTTTGATTTTCTGGTAAAGATGAGAGCTTTGGCACGAGAAAGAATGAATACGATTAGTTTTAAGAATTGGTGAAATTCTTTCAATAGAAAAAATGTAAAAAATCTGATAAAGTTAAACGGGAAATGGGGGAAATGTGCAATATATATAAGAACTAAAGT
This sequence comes from Argiope trifasciata, assembly GCA_026543055.1. NCBI lineage: Eukaryota > Metazoa > Arthropoda > Arachnida > Araneae > Araneidae > Argiope > Argiope trifasciata. The sequence continues at coordinate 3,124,167 of JAPMOQ010057673.1, forward strand.
ATGCATCACTAAACCAACATCAAGAGATTCTGACAACAACAAACGGAAAAAAAGAGAAGTTCGTACATAATCGAATCGTGTTATTTATTTTTATTTAAATAAGACAGAATGGTCTAGTGATTCATTCGTTGTTTTTTTTAATAAAAAGTCAATGTTTTTTGTTAAGTCACAAATTTTCTTCCCACAAATTAATTTATTATATATTGAAAATGAATTTAAGTTTGCGCATTATTTTAATCACATATTATAAATTGGTCAATTTGATTTTATATTAAAGTGAGTTTGTTTTTGCGACATACAATATTTTTATGACTGAATGTAATGAGGACTATAGAATACATCTCTATAGGTATAAATCTATTTATAAATAAATTAAAATAACATGCACGCTTATGTATCATGAAATCCTATCAATGAATTTTCTAATTTATTGAATTAACTCTTCAATTTCTTTAACAGCTTTTAGAACTCAAACTCAAAACTGATTCCATGATTTTAAAAAGTAATTACTTCTCTCGAATTAATAATATATATCATTTAGTATTATAATCCTTTAATATTACTGTTAGTATCAATATTATTAATACTCATTTATTATATATTACTTCAAAATATGATTAATAAATTGTTTAATGAATCGCATCGTTCATTTGTATGCCGGGTAATCAAAGTTTTTCTAAGAGTTTTTTTATAACAAAATTAGGAGTGGAATTAGTAGTAAAGTTTGTCTTTTTTAAAAAAGGTAATTTTAGAGTGCGAAGAAAAATTAGTTTGTGTAACTCCTTGCGTCTAGTTGTACTACATTATGAATGGGAATCCACCTCCTTAATATATATATATATATATATATATATATATATCATAACGTTAGCTAAATAATAGTTATGCAGTTTCAAAAGTTTAATAAAATAATCTCCCTACTGAATATCTGTAAACTATTATGTAGTAATTATGCAATGTAAATTATTACGTCTTTGTTTAAAATTATGATCCAGACAATTATAATTTATTTACATTAGTAAACTTTTGAAATATCACTCATTCAGGAATATTATATATACCTTAATAATATTACTGAATAAATAACGACTAATTGAAATAAAATAAGGTAGGTGATAAATGTAATCTTAAAGTGCAGCGTGAGTTTGATTTCAATACATTTTTGTTTAGTAAAGTAATATTGTTAAGGTAATCCCAAAAACTCTCGAAAAACTTTCGAGTGAAAATTTCGAATGTCACTTCATACAAACTTTACCTTGGATATTACTATATTTTAATTGCATTTTTCTATTTCATAATTAAGGAGAAACAAGCACAGCCCAATATATTTATAGTACTGAGCAAAGTTTAAAAGTTTGATGTTTTTTTATTCATTTCTTTTTTCGTTCTTTTACATTTTTTACGAAACGGAGATAATGTTTTTCAAAAACTATTTTGCAGATTTAGCGATATTCAAAAGATGCATTCGATTTCATCTTAGTTTTTATGTTAATATATGATTTGTCATGCCGTAAGTTATCAGCATTTCTAAAGTATTATAAGCCAAAGAAGCAGTAACGAATGAAAAGTGGTAATCCTCGACTGTTGGATGGATGGCTAGGTGTCACCCTGAGTGAAACATAGCTTATTGGTGATGTTGAAAATAGACGCAGAGAGCCAGGATGTATGACGTCATCAGAGCTGTGACACTTCCACATCTTACACGCTTCCCGAAAACAAAAGGGATGATCCACAAATATATTTATGAAATGGCTTCTCTTTTTTTTTACATGTCATTCATGTAAAAATCAAATGCGTCAACTGACTAATGATTTAAAAAATGTTTATTCATTTGGAGAAAAAAACGCAACAGCAACAAAGCAAATAGTGATACTTAGAAACTTTTTGATAATAATTTTCTATAATTAATCTTTCTTTGTTATTGTATATTGATGTTTTCAATATACAGTAACTAAGTAGCAGTAATTTATACTATAATACAGTAAAATCAAGTATTTATAATTTACACAGCAATACACAATAATAAGTATAAGTAAATATATCGTAATTTATTAATTATGTAAAAAAAGATCAATGTAAAAATAACAACAACTTTATAAATCTACTTCTTTTAATGTAATACTCTCTAAATATATAAAAATTAAATTTCAAGCATTAAATTAGACATTCATTATCTTGCGTATAACGTAATCTTGAAGTGCAAAGAAAAAAACTCGAAATTACTTCTGCAGAGCCCAATAGTTACACAACGGAGGAAATCGTCAATAAATTTTAATGTAAAAATAATTACGTAAATAATTTCAGCAAAAATTGTTCAAAATTACAAATGTGAATTATTTTTTTTAATTTACTTACTTTTCATGTAAATTTTAATTTGAATTATATACACTTTAGCAACAGTTAATTTAATAAAACAGGTTTCATGTTTTGAATACAAGCACAATCTTTGAATTAATGTTCCGTATAGTCACTAAAATTTGTTTAAAATCTGCTAATGTTTGTTTCGGCGTTTTAAAGCTTTCAACTTATTAGCCATATCCGAAATGAATTATTAGTAAAGGTACATCTTTCTGATGTTTTATTATAATATGTAATTTAAGTCAAATATATTTTTATTCCACATTTGTTGGCGAAATTATTTGTGACAACAGATTTTTGTTTATAATTATTTAGAAAAATTAATAAATCATATATTCTTATCAAAAAGTTAATAATTTTCAGTCTCCTACAAAGATTAACAGCGGGTTTCCTTTATGTTATTTTTATGGATTTCAACATAAATACTGAGGATTAACAAAGCTAAAGGGGATTATAATTTATTTCTGCTTAGATTATTTCAAAATTTTAAAAAATTACATAAAATAATTGGAAAAAAAAATCATAGTACAAGCAATCACTTATTATTTGCACACTAATGGTATTGAACCTTATTTAGGTTCTTCAGTTTATAACTAACAACAGAGGAAAAAACGCATGAGAATTGGTGAATTGGTAAACACTAGTAGAATTGGTGACTGTATTAAAATATGAAAAATTAATTTTCATAGCAGCTCAGTATTATCTCACTGTTTATTAAATATCACAATTTATGCAGTTTTTAATCTTAAATATAATAATATAATGGTTCAGACCTCCCCTTTCTTTTGGCAATTTGATTTTGATTGTTTTTCCTAACTGAACCCTTACTAAAAGACTTGGCGAATGTTCTTATCGCCAAGTAAAAAGTCGTCGCCAGCACAGATTATACAACATCTGGTTAAGCATTCTGTTGTAACATATGGAAGATGATATTCTTGTTTTCCTTATGGATATCAAAGCAAGATATATTCGAGCTATGATTTTACCACTTCAGAAAGAAGAATCGCATGAATAAATAAACTAAAAAGTTTTCATCGTTTTGCTTTATTAATCGGCTATATATATAACAAAGCAAATATTACCTTTGTGATTTTTTATTAAGTAAATATATAGATTACAATTTTGTTTTTCAAACAATAAATCAAATTGAAAAATCAAAATTGTTGAAAAATAAAAATGCTTTCAATAAAAATAGAATGAAATTTACAGATAAATCATTTTGTCTTAATATAACGTACATATCATATAGCTATTAATTAAAGAATTTTTAAAGTTCTAAACAAAAAATAAACTTATTTAAAAATGAAAGATATATCTTTAAAAAAGTTCTGGTAAGTTTACACAAAAAATTAATAATAGAGAATTTTTGATTTAAAAATTGATGAAAAAGGAAATTAAAATCTTTAATCAGAATGAACTAAATATTTGTTTATAACACGAGAAATGCCATGTTTGTTAAATTCTTATGAAACAATTAAAATACAAAAAATATATTTGTTACGGGCATTATTAAATTGGAAACTAGTTGAAATTTCCAGGTTTCGAAGGAATCTGTAACAAATAAAAATTTCTATAAGAATGCTTTCAATGAATGCTTGTTATCAATCAGATAAATGCCTTTCAACTATTTTCTTTTTAATATCCTGCTTGTGAGCGATCCCATCTGAGAAAATATCTGACATTTAAAGCGGAAGCTTAATCTCGGTCGCTTCGGTTATAAGAACAAGTAATATTCATATTTGCCAGTAATATCTTCATTCAGTTGCCTGGATTAGAAAAAGGGATATTGCGGAAATTTTTATATATAAACATAATAATATATTTCATTGTTATTCTTTAATTTTACTTAAACAACAGCTAATTACAAACTTTTTAAATTTATGACGAAGTTATTATAAGTTGTTGCAGTTTTAGATACTTGCCTTCCCCTATATTAAGGGGAAGAATCTTCGTTTTGGATTTTTAATGAAAGCAATTTGAGCAAGATTTAAATTTTATTTTGAATGAATGCATCTCATTTATGATCATATCAATTACGGCATGAATGAATATGATACTTTAATATTTAATTTTAAAAAAGTAGAAAAATCAAATATTCCACATTTTTTCTTAATTAAAAAAACATTTGAAAGTAAATATTTCGCAGACGTAATTTTCAGATCATTTGAGTTACATACTTCGTTTATCACGCATTCGTAAATATTTTAAAGCAATCATTTCCAGTGTTTAATTTCAAATTCTGTATACCTATAAATAATTTTTAAATGCTTATCAATAATTAATGCTCAACTTTAGTATAAAATACTATTGTTTGGATAAAAATGGTAAATAATTGAATACCATATAAAACAAATCATATGGATAATTTTTATCTTGGTTCAATAGTTGAATGGAAAGAAGCAATACTAAATATAAGATTAGATTAATTTATGTCCCCATTAATTGTACTTTTTTTGCTTTGTTTGTTCAAAAATAAAAATATATTAATATATTTTATATGCCTTGTGACATATATCATCCTATTTAATCGAATATTATCGGACTTTAAACCACAGAATAAGAAAGATTTTCAATAATTGATAATGTTCCTCTGTTTGCCTTATTGAACCGTATCGCTTCTGCATAACAAATATGATATTTTTTTTTTTACATTTTAGCAGAAAATTTTAATATGTTAATTTTAGGATGATTTTTGTCTTTTAAAAGTTCTCTTGTTCAGTTATGATGCTTTATTTTCTGTGTTAGGTAGACGTTTCAGGTCAAGTTCAGAAAAAAAATTCAAATACCTGTTCAAATTTCTAGTTCTGTATTAACCTCGAAAAATGAATATCTGTTCTAAATTTAACATAAACTTTCTGCCTTACTGTGATCCACTATATTTCAGATATTTAAATGTTGCAAAATAGACAAATTATTTGGCTTTACAGTTAAAATTCGAATATATTTCTTCTACGCATTTTAAAGAAAAGTACGATTCTTATAACTCATTTTCTTCATGAAAATTTTGTTTGAGTCAGAAACTGAAAATATTTAACCAAGCATATCATATAAATGATGAATTAAATAACTGTTAGCTTAACATTACTGACATAGACACTCGGTCTGTATTTGTAATCGATCGAATGAATGACTATATCTTTAATCAACAAGAACGATAAAAGTACTGCATGATACTATGTGAGAACACATTTATAAAACACCTGAAAAACTTTCTTAGATCATAAAGTGAAGCGAACCGTATCGCAGTTTACAAGCAGTTCAATCACCTGAAATCATCTGCAGTTCAATACCAAAAGTCATATTTCCATAAGTTTTGTACATATTCTTTTGCAGAGATTGCTAACTGATTCTAAAATAAATATTCTATAAAAAATAAAATATACTCAATTGACTGTTAAATAATCAGAAGAAAGTTATATTTTAAATTAGGAGGAAAAAATCTAAATTTTGTTCGAAATACCAAACATTTTTTAAAAATCATAGATTACTCCAAAATAAACAAATTACAAAGCAGCATTATTTAAATCATATTAAACTTTAAGTACATTATCTTACATGATTAAATTAAGTAAATATGTTCACTAAGTGTTATGAATCATTATTACATGATTCACAGGCGTAATTTTAAAATTTAATAATATACGCCTCTACAATGGATTCTAAAGGGGTCGCTTTTTTTGTCCATAACATTTAAAATATAAAAATACACTTTTAAATAAAAATACATATTGACTGCCATGAATCACTTATGATTCACACCATCTTTCCAATGGGAGGAATTCTCTACTCCAGCAGAAAGATAGCAAAGGGGTCATCTAATCAGGTTATCCAAATCAAAAACTTTAATTTTAGGCAACGAGTTAACTTATAACAATAATTAAATTATTTTAAATTTGATTTACGTAATAAAAACATAAATACAGTCCTATTTATTACGAGAACATACTGCACCAAACAGCCTCTTACAAATTCAAAATTTTCTTATCCAGAAATGACTATTAAACGTACTGTATAAAGGGAAAATCGTCGAATCTAAATTACTATAAGTATTTATAAAATGTAAACGATATCAAATATTTATCCAGTCTTACTGGTAAAGAGTTTGCAGCTACTTTGGTTATCCTGATCTCTTACGAATCACACCAGCTTTCTAATAAGATGAATTCTCTACCTTAGTTGAGAGATAGTAAAGGGGTCTTCTAATTAGACAGATGAATCGGATCACAAGATTTGATTTGTGGCATTATATGTGTTAACATTTGTCAACAATGAAATCAATTTAAATTTGAATAGCATAATAAGAAGTAAAAAAAAATTAAATCTATTTCAAATTTCATGTGAGAACATTGTTATTTTTTAAGTTATTATTTGTATGAATTAATTTAAGTCATTAAAGAAAGTAAAAAAAATCCATCATTTTTCGTGCGTAATCTAATAGTGTCGTGATGGTTTCAAACCGGTTTAAACTGGTAAATGACTTAAATTAATTAAGAAAATTCGTAAGATTTCAGAGAAGGTATAATTTGGAAATCAAGTTCTAAGAATAGTTGTCGATAAATCGTCACATGTGACGACCTTCTGCTTTATTTTCTAATAACCTTATTTTAATTAGCTGAAATTATCCCTGAACCAATAATTTTTATCGATTAACCAAACAATATTTTAACTTGTTTGATTTATTAAAAAAACACGTTGCGTGAATTAGGCCATAGCATTGATTTCCACGGGAAAAACTACAACAGCAGACGATAGATAATTCAAAAGCTCAAATGTGAAATCCGACTCCAAAATAAATAAAGGGATAATCTCCAATTTGTTGTGTACGCATTTTGAGGCTTCAACAATTTGTTGCCTTCAAATCGCTTCAAAAACCTCAAGCCAAAACAATATCATGTTTTCAGATGATAAAAACAATAATGTAGTTCGGTTTATTACGAAAACATACTGTACCAAACATGTTTTTTTACGGATTCAAAAATTTCTTATATGGATATGACTATAAAAACACATTTAATAAGGTGGAAACCATCAGATCTACATTACTAAAGGTATTTATAAAGTGCAGACGATATCAAATATTTACTCCATTCTGCTGGGGAAGATTTTACTGCTACTTTTTCTGTGTCAAAGTTGCTCTACCGGTTGAAGCATGGGGCAAAGGGATACAATAGCCTATCATAGTAGAGGTATTCTCTCTGTCAAACAAAAAGCTGTCTTGTAAGAAAGAGACAGTCAACAGGGAAATGTCTACAATGAAAAGAACAATACTGTTACGATAAAGAGTTACAAAAAAGATTTGTTTTGGAACTTCACCAAAATCAACGTTTAAATGAAAAAAAAAAAAAGGAAGAAAAAGAAAACCAATGACTTTTTAAAAAAGCATTGCTGGTTACACAAATAAGTTGAACTGCAGTGTGTCTTGTTTTAAACGTTGATCTCAGTGGAACTTCATTTTTAAGAAGGCTACAATGCAACAAAGTATGTTATAACAAACTGTTCTAATTTAATAGAAATTATTTGCTTGCCCCATGTTATTTTTAATATATTTAGAGATAAAAAAAAAATCATTTTAATCCACCAATGCAAAGTTCAATATCGTCATTATAACGTGATTAGTTATAATCAATCGGATTAATTAAAGCTACGCTTAAACTTATTATTAGATTGAAATAAATGCAATAAGTTTGTTTCTTTTTCATCCTCAAATTTACTGATAATTGCATTCGAGAGCGCTAATGTGTGGTAACTACGAGAAGATAAAAACTCATCCCTCTGTACCTATTTGAAAGAAACATTTTCAAGATTTTGTTTAATGAGTCTTGATTCATGGTTTTTTTTCTTTTTTCTCATACTGCTTTAACAACTGGAATTAAATCTTTTTCACAATGATCTTCAACAGGCTCATTACTGATTGAGCATTCTGATTAATTTAATTTATCGAATGAAAATAAACCATGCGTGTTAATATAGTGCATTATAACAATGTTCAAATTGTTTTGCTTTTTTAATTACTTGTTTCATTTCTGCTGCCTTTCTTAAAAGAAAAAGTACTGAGAAAATGAACTTTCACTATTAAGATGACATTTAAAATTTTAATAATAAAATATGTGCCATTATCCCCCTAATTAAATATTATAGTTAGATGCAAATATGTTTTTAGACTCATTGCACATAGTATTAACCCTTTTAATTCGGAAAAGTAGAACGATGCCTAATTATTCTTTTAATACAAGGACTTTTTTATTGCTCCGAAAAATATTTACAACTGTTTTAAGTTGAATTTCTTTGAAAAAGTAATGTACGTCTACTTACTAGTACGTAGATATTTTTAACAATCAAAATAATTACAAAATAAACATTTAAATGATGTATCATCTTCCATAGTGTCCGAGATGAGATATCCGAGTGCATAGGGTTAAATTAAGAATGAACTCAAAATAAAGGAATTTTTAATGATAATTCTTAAATAATCTTTTGTTATTTATTTGCTTGTTTGAGAATAACAGGAAAAATATATTTTTAATGCCCATATATTAAATATTTCAACAGAGATTATAAAATTTTTCAGAAGATTTGAGATAATGCTTATAATGAAGGATCACCTTCACTATAAGTTTAACTATATAACTGATTTTTTTTCCTCTGTCGATTTCATTCAAGGTAAAGGATGAAAATGCACGTAATTGGATATTGATTTTTCTGATAATTTGTAATGCTTTCTTTTGTCCCGAACTGTCCTGTGCTTCTAATCTAATGACAAATTCCAGGATGTTCAGTATATGAAATTCACTAAATACTCTAAAGAAAGATGTTTCTCATTAATAGAGAACACAGCATCCTTTAAATCATTTTGTTCATAGATTGACAGTACTTTTTAGATGATAAATTTTGTTTGAGTTGATTTGTTAAAATTTTGAATTTGCTGATTATATATATTCGAATTCTTGTATTTTGCTTTGTTTCTAGTTCAAAATTCATACTTTTTTAATGTTTCATTTACGATGTTTTTCATCGTATTTCTTCACCAACATTTTATAGTTCTACTCACTGAATATGTATATATGCATGCTAGTAATTATTGTATTCTGTTTTGTATATTTTTATGTGATTTGTATACGTGTTTGTTATCTGTCCTTCCTGAAACTTCTTTCCATCTTTGAGTGTGTACTTACATGCATAATACTTGTGTTATGTGCTAGGATCTTCGACTAGAGTATAAAAAGAATTTTAAAAAGATGGGGGGGGAGATATAAATGAGAGTAAATATGAATAAATCTTGCTGCAGAGCCTTGCTTCTGTGGCAAAATAATTCATTCATATTTTATGACACTCTTAATTATTTCCGATTCTGTTAAAAAAATATTTAGCCTTATTCGTCATTCTTTTTAAATATTCATGATTTTTTTTCAAAGTCAATAAGGATAATTTTTCCGAATAAAATTCAAAAATTCAAGTGTATTTTTTCTTAATAGTACTTAATATTTAAATTTTTGGATTCAAATTGGGTTCAGTTTGGATTCAAATTTTTCAAATCGATTATTAAGCTAGGTATGAAACAAAACAACTATTGTATGTGAATATGATAGAATTTTTGCTATTTTATCAAGGATAAGCGTATACTTTAAATGTCTATACAAGAATTGAAAGTCTATACATTTTTTTTAAGGAAAAAACCCCCCTCGAAAGTAGAACATCAAAAATGCGGTGAAAACCAAAAAAATATATAAATGAAAACAAATCACAAGAATTATTTTCAGCAAAATAGATTTTTTTCTGTCTAAAAAAAAAGTTCTTTAAGTGGTTTAATATACAAAAATTAGAAGTTCCATTTATTCTTATTATAATCGAATAAATATATATGATTCAATATTCTATTTATTACTTGCATTATAACGTCTTAATCAGACATGGAACATGCTGGTTATTTGAAATTTTTTGAAACTTAAGTATTTGAGAAGTAGCTTATTTTCTAAATCTCCCTAAATACATCTCAAGAACATCTAAGATTTCCTATTGTTGTCCTCTTAAGTGAATAACTGTAGAAATCAACGAATTTAGGTTCTTAAGAAGGAATGGCACTTTCAAGTATTATATTTGAGATTTTTATCTTCCAGATGTGGAAGTTTCCAAAAGCCTCAGATAATGAATTAAATTCTATTAGTATTCACATAGAAAATGAGAAAGGCACCCATTACAGTTTATCCAGTCAAATTTTTTAAATCGATAGATTAAAAGCTGTGCCAGAAATGACCAGTTTTATGAATGCGATGGATAGTTTTCCGAGAACAGAAATGTATTAATACAAAAGCTACGTAGACAAAAGTGTGTATTCAATTTTATTATTTTTTTTATTCCATTTGCATCATTGCCCAACAAGAACAGTGACAAAGAAGTGAAAAAAAAGTGGTCCACTTTCAAAATCCGTAATTCTATTTATTTTGCGACTGTCGGTGCTTTGCATTTACTGCTTCTCCTCCCTCCACAATCCAGATCTCGTTCCTCTGTGGGGGTGCCTAATTATCTAGAACGGTATAATCACCGTTTCCGTTATGCCTGGAGTACTAAATGCAGGGCAATGCACGTAGTGGAAGTGACCAAGGACGAACCGACTCTATTAAATGCAGACGACCATTTGTACAGCTGCCATTAGATTCACTTACACTCGAAAGTAAAAGTGGGAAATCTTCCTGATATATCTTTGAGGTGGTAACAGACTAGAAACCTTGTTTTTTCGGCAGTGAATCTCTTTTTGCAAATATTTGCTTTGAAAAACCAGCTGCTGTCTCCCAGAAACTTTCTCGTGTCTCTCAAACAAAAATGCCATCCCTCTCCACATCGCAGCCTAAAATTGGGGGCATTTAGCAAGTTTGTGTAAGCCTGAAACCTCGGGTTTAAAAAAAAAAAATTTTTTTTCTATTTTCAACTAGCACCTTTAAAGACCAATTGGTTAGTCGGGATTAATAATTGCTAAAAATTTGAATCATTTACGTAACAAAATACTTTTAAACTTCAACATTTTGTAGACGTAAAAATTTACCTCATTTCAAAAGCCTTACACAATTCTGTTCATTGTGCTTAGCATTTGTCAAACTATAATCCTATGCATCCAATTTATCGCAGGGAAAAAAGCCTATATTTAACTGGGGGCCCTTTTTTTCCCACCAATGCCTGATTTTGAACATACATCTTAATTTTAAGTACTATTAAACATCAGAAAATTATTAAAAGCATTCCTAAGCTGGAATCTCTTCAACATACAAAATTAACCAAATTTTCATATCTTATTAGCAATAATTAAAGAAAAACAATAGGCAGAATGAAATATTAGTAACAACAATGCGAATTGCTTGGATTTCATTTCAACAATGAAATTTATTGTAGTAAAATACACTTAAGAATTAAAATTTGTTATTAAGAATTTTAAATAATTAAAAATAGAAAGGAAATTATATGGCAAAATATTTGATAAAATTGGAAAGATAATTTTTTTAATTTTGTCTTGTGGTAAAAAATTTTGTACTATTATCATTTTGGAAATTATCGGAAAATTTTTGTCAGAGTTTTGATTGAAATCGTAATCAACATTTAAAAAAATATACCTGAGGTGTACAGTTCCGCCATCCAAAGTAGGTAAGTGCTAAGTTCGGCAGCTCTGGATCGAATTTTCTGGCCTGTAGAGCACAAGCACGCACACACACACAGTAATCTTTGACGATTAATCGCTGAGAAACGGTAAATATACAAGAACCAGAAAATTGAATATGTATTTTGGGTGCTTTTTCCAAGCTGAGTGCTGCTAAAATTTGACGCAGAAATATGATTTTAGTCACAAGATCATATTATAAATTTCATATATTCCAGCCTTTGCGTTTTTGAATTAACGGATTTACATACATGTAAATGCTAGCTTTTTCTCAATGGAACTGGTCCAAAATTTGAAAATATCTATAATTTAATATAAAGAAATAAGAAAATTCATCCCTCTAGCTCAAACCGTTTTTGAGTTATCATATTTCCAGACAGGGCGAGAGAAAAAACATGATTCCAAAAATGTGATTTTCGGACTCAGTGAAGACTGAAGTTTAGTTTAGTTATATTAATGTCCCGTGGTAAAGCAACATTAGGGCTATTTTGGAAAGGATCTCATTATTTTGAATAGGATGAGATGACGAGGGTGGCACCTGAGCTGGCACCCCCTTCTCCGCAATACACCACATCAGCGAGAGGACGTTTGATCTGATGGATTTAACGAGCAACATACCCTCTTACACAACAGCTCTTCGGAGAAGTCTTGTCTCGAACCTGAAACTCTACGGCTCTCTAGCAGAAACTTTAAAACCAGGTCACCGAGGCTCTATCTGGAGTGGGGATATTTTAAGTTTGAACTTTTTGGGCAATTACAATACTTTATAGGCTTTGGGAACAGGAAAGCGAAAATTCCGCTGACTATTTCAGTTTACGTTATGTCAATATATCACTTAATATAGAAAATAGCAGTAAAGATCTATCAATCCCTTTTTTTAAAATTATGTATCCGGAGCTTATAATAATAAACACAAAAACGTTTTGAACATCAAATACAGAAATTATTAACTTATGCTTTTAATCTTGTTCATAGCTTTTTCTAAAGAGCATGCTCTTTATTTATTTAAACTATTTTGAGGGAAGTTTTTAACTGACAGAAAATACATAACAAAATCACTATTCTTTATGACTGAAATATTACTTACACAGATCTTTCGAATATTCAGATTAAATATTTTTACTACAAAATAATTTAGAAAATACTCTTTAAGAACCATCAGACCAAATAACTGCATCATTTTCCTAAATTAATGTGTTAAAATACCAATGCTATGATCCGCACCCCTTAACGATGGCTGCTTCATGTTTCCTCCCAACAATGTCTTTTTCCCTTTTTTAAAAAATTTATTTATACATCAATGAAAAAATTTCTAATTCTAGGCCATTATGAATTAAATCTTTATTGAAGATTTACACCACAGAGTGAGGGTTAATCCTCATTATAATCACTTTTTTTTAACACTCGCGCAATATATTCATTCAAAAAAAATTTCATTTGAAAGTTTATGTTTATACCCAAGAACATTTTCTTTCAATAAGTGAAGCATATTAACGTACTTAAATTATTTTCGATTCAAAAAAAGATTTAATTGAAAAACATTAAAAAAATATAATATTGTTCAGATAATGTTAAATCAAATTTTAATGCTTATTACGTCGCACAAATTCATTAATTATTTTCAACTGACAATCAATCTGTAAATTAGATACTCTACATTTAACAGCGAAGTACATATACTCATTCACTGAGTCAGTACATTTTGGGTTAAAATTGTGCAATTTTATAATCCATTTTGATTCGTTTTAAAACTGCAATAATTTTTATGAGTGTAAAGGGTTTTAAAAATTTCAATTATATTAATTTGAAAAAAGACATTGATTCGCTTTTCTTGGGCTTTTATCCAATGCAGTATTTTATCACCTAAATTAAAGCATAACTTTAACTTATTTAGAAACAGTTTTACAAAAGAATGTGATCTTATAACTTTCTTTACAATTATAATATAAAACTATCGCTACCCCCTTCACATTCTTAAAATTAAAAGCTTCCTGTGGATTATAGCCATAAAAAATTTTAAAATATTAATTTCTTTAGATAGGCAATTTGAATAATCATTATACTCAATAATATTGTTTTGAAAGAAATCTTAATTTTGGCTTGGAAATAAAATTTGCTTTATACTGTTTCTGATGTTATCTCTTTTAAAGTCATAATTTAAATCATAGCGTATATACATTAGGATTCATAACGAATGCGAGATTTCCTAGACTGAAACAGAAAATCAGACCAAGAAATACTGAAAAACTAATCCCATTAAAAAAAAATGATTGTTAAAATACTCTAAAATATATCTCAATTAAATGAAGCGATCGCTGTATGCGCGTGCTTCAGATATAAAGAGGAATAGTAATCATTTTCTTTTTTACTTCCATAGCAAAATAAGAATCTTTGGAATTCTAACAAATTGGAAGCCATCAAAATAAGCGGAGGATTCTACGTCGTTCTTTATCCTTCAGACGAGTAACTTTATTCATGTTTTCACGTTTCATTTTTCATTGCGATGAAGGCTGAAAATAATTGAAGAGGAAGTGATCACTTGACGCCCATCAGTAGTCACGCAAGCTTCTGCTGAATGCTACCAATGACAAGATGACATTAAAAAAACTACACACAAGACTTGTAAATGGGTTCGTTTTAATCATTTCGGAGGCCACCCGCATAGATTTTTGAAACCTAAAGCCAAGAATATTGAGTTGTATTTAAAATGTTGGAGGTTTACTGTCGTGAATTTCTCCACTCAAGGAGATTTTTTTAAAAAGAAAAATAGATGTTTGTCTTAATATATAAAATATTTGGATGTTTGAATTTTGTAAAAGAGAAATTGATTAAAAATAAGAAATAAGCAGAAAAATAATGCCGTTTATCTTACAACCTTTGCTTATTAGAATTCATCTTCCTAGTAGCTGAAGAATGTAATTATTTTAGAAAATAAATCCACAAATAATTTTATTTTTCATATATGTTGAAAAATGTATATACAGATATATATTTATAATTTTCCTTTTTATAATCGTTTTCACAAATCTGACGTATTAAATTTTCTATAATTAGGGATGTAGAACAAGAATTTTTCTTCTCGACTTCTTTCTTCTAAAGAATAATTTTGATATTCCGCTCTTAGATGAAAATTCTTAGCGACCCTGCGTATAAATTTTCTTTCGAAGAAAAAACAAGTTATACAGCAAAAGCTAATTATGAAGGAAAAATAAAATGCCGTGGTTTGGTTTAATTTAATAGAATGCTTTAATTAAAAAGTTTTTCATAACAACTTTATGATGAATACAAATTTTGCAAAAATCGCTGCTGTTAAAATTTTTAACCTCGAATTTATATTTCTCTAAACTATTCGAAATTCAAATCCTTAATTAATCCTTAAAAAAGAGATTTTGATAAAAAGTTTACTTGCCTTAAATTGCATTATATAAAAATAATTTGTGACATTTTTTTTTGAGAAAATTTTATAGTCAAGCAATAAAACTCCAGTCATTTTGTTGACCTCACAAATTAAAAGAACTAGATATCCACTTACATTTTTGGTCCTCCTTATCAAATTAAATGTTCAGAATATTTTATTGTATCTGTCTCGATAAATGTTCAAAATTATGCTTAAATATCGTATAAATTAATGAATATTATAATTCACTTTACTAATCAAATATAGCACGAACAACGTCGATAAAATAGCTGTACGACTCTCCATACAGTTAATTTAAAAATTTAATGAAAACGGTCGATTTAAAGCTTCATTCATGACTCTTATTACTTAAAATATCTTCATAGCTGATATTTACAAATTAAATATTTTTAAACTTCTATGTACAAAAATAGTAAAATACGATTTGACAGATTTGGGATAAGACTCTTTTCTAAAATTAAAATTTTATAGATTTTATTATTATAAATAAACATATTGTTACAAATGGGACAAATTTAATAAAAAACTGTGTATTGAAATATACAAAGTATGTATGTAAATAATGTACTTGTATATTATATAAAATATGCAAATATTCTAGCACATTATATCGAAAAGAATTTACTTGATATATATGGAAAATTTGGGGCTAAAAATAAAAGTATTTTATTTATTATGAAAAGCAAATTTGATAATAAACTGTGGAGAATACAAGAGTGCTATACAATTTTTTCAACAGAATTGTAAAAAGGAATATTTCACTTACATTATTACTAACTAAAGAAAACAATTTTGGAAAGTTGAATAAGAGTAAAACCGAAAAAAAAATGCACTGCACCTTAGACAACTATTTGAATCATCATAATCTGACGCAATAAATGCTTCCCCTTTGATTTATATTATATATATATTTATATAAAATGCTTTATAACTTTTGGAAAAGATCCCATGTCATCGATTTTAAGTACTATTTTAGTTAAAAGAGAGCATCTATTTTTAAAATGATATCAAAAATATATAGATAAAAATTGATACATAAAATCCATTATATAAATTTTCAGTAAATGATGATTGACAGAAAAAATAAAAATAGATAATGAAATATTGATATTTCTTCCTAAAATAAGGAAAAACTCCCATTTTGTATTATTTCTTGAAATGCTATTTCGCAAAAGCGACATTTAAATATCTACACAAATTTTCTTATATTTAACCACATTTATTTATTCGTTTAATGATGAAATTATACTTCAAGTGAAACTATAACGAATGAAAATAACTATAATCTTCGAAAATTTCCTCATCGATATGAGTGGAAGACCATTTTGTAAAAATGTTAATATAATATTTAATTTTTTCAAAATTCAAATTCGATTAAGTCTTAAGAGCAATGATTTATTTCGTGATCGATTTGATTCAAAATCACTGAAATAAAATATCATCCACACTATATTTGTTTCCTGCCAAAATCAGTTGTATTATTCATCATGCAAGATTTCTTATTTTATAAATATTTTTTTGATAATTGTATTTACAAAATGAGAAATTATTTTCGTAGGCAAGCGAGCATCTAGTTTGGATATGTCTATACTGTTCAATGAGGATGAAAAATTTAATACCAGAACAAAAAGTAAGAATTAAGTAATTCGATAACTTAACAATCCAAAAAGCATGAAATTCATCCTCCTGTGAGAGTTTTCCAATCTATCCCCGAAACTGGATATCCCTTTATTATGATTAAATTACATTTGAATATCGAATCTAAAATTCGAACAAATTTTTCTAAGCAAAGAACCATAATTTTTTTTTACAACTTTATGTTATCTTATTATTTTGATTGGCTGATGGCATTAGAATTGCTCAAAATAGATGAAAAGTGCATTTTAAATAACATTCAACAATTGCTTTGTTTGTATTTTTAATGTTGTGTTTTAGACAATGTTAAAAGAAATTCTAGAAAATTATTTTTACTTAATATTCACCATTTTTGGAAAATAAAGGAAAGACTCATTTCATTCACCTTATGATACTTTCTAAGAAAATGTTTATTTCTCTTAAATTTAACAACATCAAAACAAATTATAAAAAAAGAGGAAAAGAATTTCTATTGTTCTAAACTTCGCTTGTGATGAGAGAAAAGAAAGGAATGCCGTTGTAAAAGAAAATACTGTATTATGTAGTTTATTTGTACTCTTTTTTTTTTCTTTCTTTTTTGAGCAATCGAATGTGAATAACCGGATTAATGAACTGCGAATCGTAGCCATTGCATTTCAATTTCTTTTCTACGGTGTAAAAGAAAAAGGTGTTAGTTTGGAAAACAAACTGGCTTTTACAATTCAAATAAAAACTATTATTAACAGAAATTTTCATGCTTTTGCTTTTTATATTATTATCTATTTTGTCAATCCTCTTGGATTGAAACTTGGAGTTTTCTAATTCCATATTGCTTAGAAACAATTAATTTTGCTAATAATCATTTTAAAATAGTATAAATTTTACAGTTAAATGGCAGTTGTTTTAAGACTGCAAATTCAAAACAGACTTCAGTCAGAATTTTTTTATGGGAAGTAGGCAATGAAGGCGTTCAAAGAATTAAAATCTGAAATTTTTTTGCCATTAAGTTAAATTCCTATATTTAATTTACATGATGAATGTTCAGTGATTTCATTTTCGATTCTTGCTTTTTAATTTTGCAAATAATTTACTTTTTATGCAAAATTATAAATAATATTTTTGTAGACTTACTGCAATTAATTAAAACTTTGTGGTGAAATTTTGTTTCGGACTTTATCTCATAATTCTCTGCCTCAAAGTTTCACAATCCCTAACACAGTTAACCCCCCTTCCCTTTGATATTTAAGTTATCTCTATGAAATGGTTATTATAATTTTTTTTTCATTTTGAAAGTGTGAACATTCTACTATTTGAGCAATGTTCTTATTTGTTCGGAGTAAATAATGTTCATCGTCATTTGCCGATATTGTTTTTATTTACTTTAACCTTCGGTTTCGAAAACAAGGAAGATGAAGTCGTTAATGCTTTTATTGTCCTTGAAGAAAAGTGGTATAACTAATCTTTCAACTACAGTATATCTGAACCAATGAGGAGACAATGTCATGCTTTAGTTTTCTTTGCATTAATTATTATCATTATATTAACTTTTCCCTTATTTTTTAATTTATTTTCTGGTATACAGTATTAAAAATATATGATAATAGAATAAATGATTATTGCTAAATAAAACAAAATCCATTTTATTTATTGCCACATGAAGAAAATAAGATGTGGAAAGAAATTATGATATTATTGGTTAAGAATTATAAACTTACCTTGAATTCAATAATATTAATTACTTTTATTGAATATATTATGAATCAGTTGAAATCACTTTAATATTCTTAAGAAAATAAAGGAGTCGAATCATTCTTCGCGCCAAATAAGTTTTCGAATCCATTGCTGTTCTTATATTCATTATAATAAATATTACATAATTGCATGATGCGAGATAGATCTTAAATGTTTTTAAATATCTCTCTTGCACTTTAATACACGTAGTAAAGTGCCATCTGGCAGCAAAGTCATATGAATTCTCTAAATTGATTTCTTTAAATAAACTTCTAAACAAGTAAAACAATTATGGGTCTTTTAAATTTTTACAGCTTTGATTCTTTTCTTTACTGTCAGACAAAAAGGTCTTTTAAAGAATTTTACAATTCTTTCATCGAACTATGAGTAAAAAAAACTAAGTAACGAGCTATCAGCGCTGTTCAAAACCTAGAATAGAGATACGTGGGTGACTTGTTATATTCATGTTTATGATGCATTCAAAAAGGCTTTTCTGGAAAAACAGCTGAACTACCATTTTTTTAGGCGTGTGGCTTTGACATGATGCTGCAGTTTAACATTACATAGTTAAAGTAGCAGAAATTAAACACTGAGAGGTATCGGAAATGTCAGAAGCCTGTACATCAAATGAATTAAAGGGCTTTTTAAATTTAATAAATTAAATTAATAAGCGTACATAAATTGACTTTATTACATATATATTTTTTCTACTAACATGAGACTACGGAAGTTTCTTTTAATACAAACTTCTTGTTTTCGATTTTATTTACTTATTGAGTTAATTATGCTAAATAAAACTAAATTCCTTGAATTTACGAATCGATCTGAAATTCGATAATTAACGTTTTACAACTAACCTAATATGCTTCAACGTCTCAATATTAAAATATTAAGGAAATTTATTTTCATCAAAAAATGGAACATACTGTATGTAGATAATTTTAATTGTTTTCTTAATCTCCCATTTCGACAGTTTTATTTAAAAATATCTTTCATGTTTCAAATGAAATTATAATTTATACTGGCGAGTTCTTTTTCTTTCATATTCCCTTTTAAAATTTTTGATTGCAATTATGTTCTTAAAATAAATCTAAATCACACCCAGAATAAAATTTTTTGGATATATCTTAGAGAATATATATATGAAATAATTTTATTTATTCATATTTAGGAAATCATGAAAAGGATTCATTTTTAAACTACCAATATAAAGCTAAAGAAGATATATTCATATAAAAAGAGGATTTTATTATTTATTCATATTCTGGAAATTATTATAATGATTTTAATTATTTTTTTAAATTACTATTCATATAAAATGAGGATTCAATTATTTATTCATATTTAGGAAATCTTCATAATGATTCTAATTATTTTTAAAATTGCCTATATAAAGCTAAAGAGGAATTATTCATATAAAAAGAGGATTCGAGGATGCATACTTGCTACATAAAATTGAAATTTTTTTTTAAAGTAGTTACCAGAAACGGTTTTTTATATTCCGTTTCTTATTCCATCAATTCACATTTAAGGAATATTTTTTTAAAAAGTAGCGTTAAAGATGTTCTCTATTACACATTTTTAAAAATTTTCAAATATTTTTATTAAACATTATTTGAAGTCAAAAGACTCGACATGAAAGATACATAAAAATTTAAATTAGTAACAAGAAGACTTATTGATATAATACTGAATACTGCTTAGTTCTGCAAAGTATTTCAGGAATCAATTATCTTTGTTATTTATATTTACTTTATTCTTTTCTCACTTTCAATAACTTTTATATTTTGAAAAATAATGTAAATTTAATGTATAGATAAAATTCAGAAAATATCACATCATCGCCTGAATCTAATAAAATATGATGTAAAGTAAGCGTGACTTATAAAGACAAGAAAACTTTGAAACCATGAAGTTTTCTCAAATATCATTAGTGATAAAATCCTTTGAAAAAATTGCAGTAATTAACGACATTAGATTAAAAAAAATAGTATATAAACCTTGAAACAATCATTTTTACCCTCATTCGGCATATAAAATCGAAATAAAAGCAAATTAATAGCTCATCAAATCCTGTTCAGTGGTAACTTTACTTCTCCCCTTCCATCACTTGATGTCCAAAAACTACAGGAGGCAAGCTTACTAAAATCCTTCATATTCCATCTGCCGAAAATAAGTGCTGTTAAGTAGTGAGATAAAGTATAAAAATGAGTGACAGTTTTGCTGAAAAGTCTATAGTGGTTCCCGTGGTTTCAACTCCCAGGACACACCATCACATCTCATAAATCAAAAACGTGTCAGACAAGGCGTTGTTTCATTAGAAGTGTGTGTTTGACGCTTTACGTTTTGCCTGTGGAGGAATACCTCGTTAGTTGCGATGATGGAAGAGGGTTAAAACCACTTCCGCGATTTACTGTCCATCCAACTACTCAATTATTTAATTACACCTCTGTGTGAGGCATTTTACCAATAAAATTAATTAATGGATATTTCTTACGGATTAAAAATGCCAGGGAATTTTCCCCCATTCTTTACATTTTATTTTTATTTGGTTACTTGTTGATTTAACGTTTAAAGACTTTTTGAATGTCACAGAGAACATCTGCTGAGGAGAATAACACAATTTGTTTTGCTTTCTCTAAAAATTATCCGACTGTTTGAATTAACCTTAATAAACTCAGTTATCGGGAATTAAAACACAATTACATCAACTTATATGTTAAAAAAATAATATTTAATTCCTTATTAAACGATTTCACTAGAAACGGTTAGATTTCAAATTGGTAGATTAAAAATGTTATCGATATTTAAATTATCTTTCTTTTAAAGTAATATTCCTACTATTATAATTTCAAATCAAATTTAATGCTTTAATTGTTTAGAGAAATACTTAAAAAAACTCAATAAAAGGTAATTAACAAATTGTGCTTTCAAGTTGCACAACTATGAAAAAAGCAATGAAATAATCAGGACAAAATAAGAGAAGTAACTCAACTAACAAATGGAATGAATTGATGAAATTTAATGAAAATTGATAAACAGAAGTACTTTACAATATAATAATGAAAGCAGCTAAATTGCTTTTCATAACATCTGTAATGAGTATCTTAGCCTTACAAAATATTTCATCATTTTTAATAAAAGGAAAGTTTCAACCTTGCATATTGAATCAAATTTTTAGTTATTTATAAAATTAACTTTCATTAAAAAGATCTTGTTTAAATTAAGTTTAAAATGTAATTTGAATGAATTTTTTCAAATTATTTGCTTATTTTTTAAAATGAAATTTTTTTAAAGAGTGCCAACAATTATTTATGAGAACTTAGCCTAAATTCAGTTATTAAGAATAATGCTGGGAATTTTCTATTATATTCTTTCAAAGGAACGAGTTCTAATTTTTTGCTGTTGTTAATTTAGTTAAAATTCGAAAAATGGAAAAAAAAGTAGAAAATAAGACAGGGAAATGTTGTATTTTTGTATTTTCTCTCGAACTGTAAAAACAGGCAGCAATTTAACTATTTACTATTATGCAAATTAACTCAAAAATTGTTATTTCTTTAAAATGAACGAACAAACTTAAATACTCTTTAAAGATAGCTTTTATGTAATATGAAGGATTCGTAGTATATTTTCTTGATATTATTGCTATTTTATTTTGAGTTGTTGTTCGTCTAATTGATATGTTTCCTTTTTCAGAGAACAATGAAAACGGGATGCCTCGTCGGCTGAGGACCGCGTACACAAACACGCAGCTGTTGGAACTGGAGAAGGAATTCCACTTCAACAAATACCTGTGTCGGCCGAGGCGCATCGAAATAGCGGCTTCTTTGGACCTCACTGAGCGACAAGTCAAAGTGTGGTTTCAGAACCGACGGATGAAGCACAAGCGGCAAAGCTTGATGACAAAAAATGGTGACGAAAAAAACGATCTCGAAGGTGGCGAGACGCCAACATCTTCTTCTACTCCAACGGGAGCAGGTTCTACCCTCTCAGGAAACGAGGCCGACACCAATAAAACTGATTCTGCTGATGACCGGTCTGCGACTGAAACTTCATCTTCTGTAGGAAGCCCGGAAAGACCGCCGAGAGTAACTAAGAAACAGCGGGAGATCTCTTCGGACAGAACCGTTGCGGACCGATCTCCTTCCTCCGCCGCCGGAGTTGCGACCAGCGACGGCATCAGTGAAGCTCTGTCGCCGTGCTCCTCTTCTGAACGCCTTCTCAATCTAGATTCAGATTTCACACATCAGCAAAAGAACCGCATCCATTCCCCCGGCTCTGTACAAATCAATCCGAATGATGCATTATCAGCTACGTCACGTAAGGGTAGCCCGGTGGTTCTAGGCGATTTAAAATCGCCAGATACGAATTCTCTTTCGTCGACACCACCCACTGAACCCATCATGCATAATCTGAGTAGTCTTGGATCTGAAAGATCTCAAGTTTTGGCCACGGGTGAAACTAAAAGCAGTCGCACCGCGATGTGTCCAGGAATGACAAATGGACATATGAACACAACCAGTGGAAGGGGCACCAGTCACAGGAAACTTCCTCAGTCCTGTCCAATGGATTCTACAATACCTTTCTGCAATTCACCGTGCAATCTCAATTGTGCCCCTGTTGCTAGCACAACCCATTGCACTAGTCCAGGTGGTGGTATGTATCAACTGACCGCTCAGCACTGCCCTCCAAATCATATGTCTACCAATTCATCTTACCATAGTAGATCGAGATCATATTCATCAACAGTCCCTTATTCTACAGATCCTAACGGAATGATGACGTATGGTCAAAATAATCACAGAGGTCTCTCGCCGAGCGTAGGGCAAGGAAATTATTGTTACCGTACACCACCATCTACACCAACCCAACAACAGTCTTACCAGCACCCTTCACCGCAGCGTATGGATAATGACTGGATAACGCAGCAAAACTCTTATGGAAGTCAGGTTCAATCTCCACTATACTATACAAATGAGAGATCTTGCCAACCCACTCAGCAGCATGGGTCATTAACTCATAGTCAAGCGACTCCAATGGGTACTGGAGTGGGTCTTGGTTCTCATTCGGTTCACGCAACTTCTCAACGTAACTCTTCCCACAATCCACCAGTCTCCAGGTCACCATATCCATATTCGGTGGATTCATTACCAGCGCAAAATCAGTCGCACGAACCTCACTCCCATAACGTCTATATGTCCGATTATCGGGGAGACATTAATACCGGCTATAGTTTTAACAGAAACTACAACAATCTTCATTCAAATAATGGATATGATTCAAGTGTTGGATCTTCTAGTGAGCAATATGTACCAAACAGTATTAATCCAGATGGCTCTGTGTCTTATTGTTATCCTCACCACAACAATGCTAACAGTGGATATCGATCTGATTCATTTGATGAGAATGGATCACAAACAATTTATTATGACCTAAGCAACAGTACAGGAAACAACAACCGAGTTCCAGATTACAGTGCTACTGCTCCAAAACAAAATTTTCCGCAAACAAGTAGTCTGTACGAAGTTAGTCACACCGTTGGAGACACTGCCAGCATTCCCACGTATAATCAATCCGGTGAAAATTACAGGGGACAGTGTTCAACGGAAGGTGATCTATCTTTCAATTATTACGACTCTTCTGATAGTTACTCATCTAATAATAACAATAATGGAGCAGCCAATAACAATTCATGTGGTACGACCGACTTCAATTTTCTTACTCTAGCTAGTGAATTTTCTTCACCAGAATATTATCAGTTAAGCTGACTTCACTAATACACATACAGGTGCTGCGTTCTAAAGAACAAACAGGCACCATATAATAAAACAAACATTCAAAAAACAGCCTTTGGCAATAAAACTGGATTGCTCGAATGAAAAGTGACCTGAGAAATTTTAGTGAACTACACATACAAAAAGAAAATTATCTCTTCTTGATTTAAAGCTATGAATAAGCATCTGAAAAAAAATTATGTGTTTTCTTAATTTTGCTCGCTATTCAACCTCAATATCTCTAAAATACTCTGGGAACTAATTATGTTTTAAATGATTATCCTTAGATCTATTTACAAGGTTTGTCAATTAAAGCATTAGAAAAGAACAATTTAGTTCTCAGTTCTAATGACAATAATTTGATCTATAGTTTTACTATCAATTTTTATACATCTTTATATAAATTTATATTATATTTTATTTATTTCGTTATTTGTTCATGTTGATTATGACGAAAAATTTATACCAGATTTTAAAATTCAAAGTAATTTTTTTCATATATACAAAGATGCTTCGTTTTGAAACAAGGAAGGATTACTAATGTGCAATACTCTTCAAAATGTGATATTTGTTTATAAACTGAGCGAGATTTAGGGTTGAATGGTGATGATAAAGTTAGAGCAATCTCGGTTTTAATGTTACCGATTTCTCCCTTTGTTCTATTTGATTATATTTGACAAACAATTTTAACTGTGCAATGCAATAAGTTTACGATGCTATGGTTGTGTAGATAGTGTGTGTAATTGTATAGAGAGATATAATTTAATCTGTACTAATTTGTGGAAATTCAATACACATTTTATGCATACATTTATTCATTTGTTGATAGTTCATTGTTATGAACCTCTACAATAGATTAAACGAAATAAATATTTTTTATTTGAACTCAATAATAACCATCCCATCTTAACAATGATGCATGAAAAAAATAAATTAGCCAGCATTTCTTTACTATTTATGATAGTTGGGAAATGCATCTTGTTTTCAGATATGAGTTATGAATATAATGACTTATTCTCTGAATAGTCCATAGTAAATACCTCATATAGATCGAAATACCTCAGAATTATAAGTAAAAATTGAAATGTCAGATAAGTCGTGCACGAATAACACACAATTTCTTTGAACATTTAAAATGCATACGAATTCAAATGTTCTGCAATGTTCATTTCTAATCAGGGAAGAAATGCAATATAATTAATTCCTATTTTTGAACGAAATGTTATTCAGAATGAATAATTAAAGCATACATTTTTTGGACAAAACCAGTTCCCTTGTATGTATTTTCCTCGTCCACATACATCTTTGTGACGAATTTATTTCCTTAAAAATGTAAATTATTGTACTTGTTGTCTATAAAATGTGTGGACGAACTTTTTTTCCTTTCCAAGACCATAACTGAAGAATGCGCAGATCATGGTATTCACTCGACAGAAAGTACAATTATTTGTAAGTATGAGTGATTTTTTCCTTCTTCTGGACAAAGGAAACCATCCAAAGAGTGATTTTATATCCTGGTGAAAGATAGGTATTTTACTTTTGTTTTATAGTGTTTTAGTCTAAATATCTGAGGTTAACCTTAATCAGATATTCAGCATAATGTATATTTGTTTATGGTAAAAGGTAATCCGCATGTTTCGTAGAGGCTTAAGTCTATGTGTAATAGAATTAACTACTCTTTGCTTTCTTGTTTTGTTATTTTTCATGTGTATGTGAATACAACTATGTAAGATATTCAAAAATACCCTGTTTATCAGAAGTTGGTTGTAGTTCAATGAAAATATGTAGTGATTACACCTATTAAAGGCTTCTGTGTCAATAAATGAGTCTTTTCTTACATGCTGATTTGAAAATAAGCGCCATTCCTTCGACAATCGAGAACTAATTAAGAAAAATGTTATTACTATATTTAGAGCTTCTAAGTAGTCGACCTCTCCTCAGAAACTAATCACATCTTAAGCATTTATCAAAAATTTTAAACTAAGCAAATTTTTTTAAATATATTATACACATTTACTCAGGACTTCCAAAAAATCATCTTAATGCTAAAAATACATACGAGAAAAAAATCGGCAAGCATTTCAATTCAAAGTAAATATTCTCCAATTTCTCAACATATTTAATTGATTTAAATATCTTTCAATGAAATGCTAAGAATATCAACCAAATAATTATCTTAAATATGTTTATAAACAAAGTGTCCACCCTAACCAAAGCCAAGAAGTTAATTTTTAATTGTTGGGACTATCCAAATGAAAAAGTGCTTAAAATAATGCAAAATATTATACACTACTTGGGTTCATAAACGTACTACTGAAAAGGATATGAAATCTGAATTTTGATACATCCCCTATCGTATCAGTCATATTCAGTAAAATACATTTGGAGTTTTAAAATTTTAAGCAAAAACAGTTCAATTCTTCTATGATTAAATCTAACTAAATTGTGAAACTTGAGAGAGCCATTGAATTAGTCTTAAATACTGATATTCAAAGCTTCGGAATTCGAAAATTTTATTCGAAGAACGTAACTATTTTGTTTAAAACGTGTATACCCAAAATGTTTAACTAATATAGGGTCGAACAGGAACAGAAGACTGTATAAAAATTTAAATTTTATAATTTTAATAGTGAATATATGATTTAGCAAATCAAATATAATTATTTAAATCATTTAAAACATTTTTCCAAATGAAAGTTCATGTCTATTCCAAAAAGTAAAAAAATTAGCGTTTGGACCTCGCTTCTCTGAATGTAAATTATTTTAGTCTTTTTTACCTGCATTAGGGTGGATACTAACGAGTTTAAAATATTAATTTCTGGAACTAAAATTCGTTAAAGTTTTTCTTCTCAGCATCCACAACTTCAGGAATCTTTACAATTAATTATGTTAAAATGTTTTAATAATTACTTGCTGTTTGCAAAAATGCAAAACATTTTATTATGAAGTCAGAAAAACAGAAAAGTATTTTTCATTTAAAAGGTAAGTTCCTCACTAAGCTTCGCATGGATTCCAACAAGAAGTAAGTTTTATTAAATGTATATTAAAATTTGAGCTTCGTTGGACTTAATAAAAGTTTTTGACATATTAATATCATTTACTAATTCAAACCTCATGAGACTAAGATTTTAAAAAAAACTGAACTTTCAAAATTTTTTTGATTTACTCAAGTTTTAGAAATTCATATCATTTAAAAAATATCATATTCAGTTTATTTAATCGTAACTATATTACTCAGAGTTTTTACAATGAAAGCTCTTGTATGAATGATGATTTATACACACAGCTTTCAGTTTACTTCACATCTTAAAAAGAACATATTTCAACTTTGTTTTGAGATCGGTGTAAAGGAAATGATGTATAGAAATGAATGCAATTAAATTTATTTAAAACGAATGCCCTGTTTTCACTGACAACAACAGCGCACGAAAGAAACAAAATGTGTAAAATACAGAAAAGTCTACTAAATTACTCATGTCGGAATGAAGCGCCGATGTAAAATAATTATGTATAAAAACAGAAAATAAATATACTTCAAATATGCTACGGACTTCATATGATTTAGTTAAAACTCAAATCTTTAAATTTTCCCAAAAATTGAGTGTCCCGCTGAATAATCAAGATGATATTGAAATAGATGATCATAAATTCGAAACAAATCCTGCACATATTAAGGAAGTAAACGGTTGGAAGAAAATTACATTCGAATAAATGAAAGTTACAAACTTATTGCAAAACCAATAAAAGTAAATATTAAACCATTTTAATTCGGAAAAGTATACAATCAAATTTCCGGGAAATTTTGCACTCAGAATAAACATATGATGTAAAGGTATTACGATAGATAAATTTCCTTTTTTAAAATAGAAATATAGCTAGAATTTTCAAATACTTGGCAAATCGGAATAGCACTTCACCTGTTGGATTTTAAGCATCATCCGAAAATGAAATATTGAATTTTCTAATGCTGTAAATGTTCAATTTTTAAAAAGGTACCTTGTGTTGCTACTTTTTTATGCTCTAGATTATTATGATGAAAGTTTTCATAGCAAATTTTGAATTTATTGCCTCTCACAGTTCAGGTTTCCGTTTGAAAATGTATTTGATAAAAAGAAGTTTTCAATCCATTTTCCATTGCTTAGACAATATTATATAAATTCATATACACAAAGGCCTAAATATTTACCATTGAATCAGCATTTATTATTTCTGTTACTGTACAAATTCTGCCTTTCAACAAAAGAATTTTCTTTATCTAATGAACAAATGACTATTGTGGGAAACTTAAAAGTTTTTCGAATCTTAAAATGATACAAAATATTCCTTATTCTGAGACATGGATCTTAAATTTACTTTGCTGAAAGAATATTTATAAAGAGACTACGGTTCTTGAAACTCAGTAAAAAAAACGCAATATTAGGTTAATTTTTGTGTAAAATTACTTGAAAATAATGATTATTTTAATTTTATTTTAAAGTAAAGTTATGAGTATTTAATTTTAGTCATCATAAAAAATGCAGTTTTTCAGTGTACAGAAAATGAACAAATATTCTTCTTACTGAATCTTTGGTGAATTTATAAGTGGTCCTCACTTTAGAATGATCCTTCAATGAAAAGTATTCAGCATTAAAGAGTAATTAAGGAAAATATCTATACATTTTTATAAGATATTAGAGCATATTTGCATTTTAATGGAAATATGTTTTAGTAAAAAAAGAAAAAAAGGATGTATTGAATGGAAGAAAATTATTTTACTACTAAATTCTTTTGGAAAATTGAAAAAAAAAAATGCATTTTTCTTACTACTATCTTGTAATAAATTTCATATTTGTTGAAAATGTAACCATTCCTACACGGAATTTATCATTAAAAATGCGGCATTATTTTCTATTCTTGTAAAACAAGAAAGTTATTAACTTTTATAAAATTAATGCTTTCAAAATAGTTAACTTGTAGACATATTTGGGATTTAAAAAATTGCTCGTATTAGATATTTAAACTCATTTATTATTTTGAGAAGACAGCGTATAAACTTCCATAATATTTTGATCCGTTTTTCATTTTCTTGAGCTTTTAAATTGCAGTATAATTTCATCCGTATCAAAGATGAAGTAAATTGTGACCTTTGCATAAATATTTAGAAAAAGAAAAGAATTTCCGAAAATAATTATGGGATTTTATAAATTTAAAAAACGATTATGGAAAATTTCCTTCTGTATAATACATCTACAATAGCATTTAGTTATGATGAAAAGATGACAACAAAGTTGTTATAAATATTACCAAGCAGAGAAAATCGGATAAATAATATATTCTCTAATGAGGAAAAATACTTATTACTCATTGATAAACTATTTGATTATTACCATATGATCATGCATAATTACTTCAAAATAACATTCTTGTATCTTGATACAGGCCACGAATATTACCAACGGAGTACCATAGTTAATTTGTTAACTTCAATATCAAAATGAATTCCTTTTGTTAGACTTTTTATTTTTCTATTGCTCTAATTTTACGAATATATCAGACAAATTACTGTTGATATTTTGAATATGGAATATAAATTAATTTCAAGGACGCATTTAAAATTTTCATCCCTCCTATATTATAGAAATTTATGCTTCAAATGATATGTAGTGCTCTAATGATTAAAAACGGTTTTATATAGGCTTCTTGTAAATCCAAATTCCAGTTTTAAAACTTTTTTGTATATGCGTTCCTATTTTGATCACGGAATTTCACAATCCCAATTTAACTGAAAAATGCTTTTTATACTCAAGCAATGTACTTAAATAGAATCGAGGATTATTTAATAACAAGCAAAAATAAAAATATATATATTTCTTTAAAAAATGTTTGAATACCTTATAGCTCAGTTTAAATTTTTGATTTAATATTACTGACGCATATATGCACAATAAATATTTCCAAAATTCCAAAATTCATGTAAGCCATTTAGCTTGGATTCCTTATCAAGGGATTATGACTCTGTTTTAAAGTTGTAATACACCCATTAAAATATGTTAAGTTTATTTCTAATAATTTTATCCAATACGGTTGTTAAGTCAACATCTTAATAATGAATGCAATAATTTTTAATTTTTTTATTATGTGAAATTAGAAACTTCATTTTAATGAAGTTCTAAAACGTAGAAATATTCTACTGGAAATCTACGATTAAGTCGGAATACTAAAATATATTTGATGCGTATCTGTAACTACTCTTAGGTAATTTTTTTGGTATCTTTATGTTAATTTTAAAATAATTTAAAACACTTGATTAAAAATAAAACAATGCTGTAGTTAAAACTAAGGAATAAATTTAGAAATTCACGTATTTTATTTATTAAAAGTACTCCACAAGTAGTTTCTAAGAGTTTCACTTTTTTTTCGTATCAACCTTGTATTATAAATACAACCTTTTTTTTTTTCATTTTTTTTTACAATCTATTTTTCCCGATTTTTGCTTTTCAGTTTTTTTATTCCATTAATACATAGCATAAAATATAACACATATAAAGAGTTTTCAAACTAAATAACTTATTCTGAATATTTCAGTAAAGCGCCAAGAATTTACATAGGAATGAACCTTTTTTTCCGGCAGTTGATAACACTACTACTGAACCTTTGGGATAAATAATAGTGAAAAGATATGAATAAATCAAATCGTCAATAATATTCTTAAAGACACTCAGTAACCACATTTTTAGTATTGTATGTATCTTGTATAATATTTTATGATACTAAGCAATGTTCAAAATATTGTATAATATTGATAAATATTGGATAATATCACACAAAATTGAACGATATTCTGCAACATACGCCTTGCCACCTACTGAAGCGTTAATTTTTTGTATCTAAATCTGGGAGTTCTGATTAGAGATGTATTAATAAAAATATTTATGGTTAAGAAAAAAATGATAGCGATGACACTTTTATGATATTAATATGAAATAAATTTTATAGCTTTAACGAATCATTATTTTATGGATCGATGACAAACAAGGCAATTTTATATAAAATTCTCAAACTTTTTGTCAGTGAGGTATATATAGATTTAATATGCTAAGTCTTGTGGCATCAACCAAAACCATTAAGCGAAATGGATTATACCCAACTGAAAACAAACATTTTAATCAGCAAGAACAGGATGATTGCTAAGAACAAAGGTGTTTCATTTCTGAAGCCAGGAATCGCATTAAAGAGACCAATTGTTTCAATCAAGAACCTTAGACACAAGTTTTCAGTTCCTCCTACGTAATGTCTGAAAATCTCAACTCAATCCTGGCTGCATTTTCCTAACACGCTGTCCGTTAGGGGGGCGAGTATTTTCTAAAGTGCGCCAATTAAAGACTCCAATATTGGCGAAATTAAGAAGTTGGAAGATGAGGGACGGAAGGGGAGAATCTTTACTTACAACATATTTTACTGAAAGAACCTACTTTGTCCAATAAAGGGGAAAAAAATATCCCACAATTTGCATTTTTAAATATAATAAAATGAGATGAATTTTTCTCTCAGAAGAGATATAACTATGATTAATTAAAAATATTTCACAAATTTTAATTTATCTTGAAATATGTGTTCTTTAGTATATGCATAATTTTAATTGCTCATTTGACTAATTTTTATAAAAAAACATATGATGCGTTGATAGTTAAATCTTAGTTAAAGACAGTGTCAACAGTTATTTTAACATTAATAAAAGTAGAAAGAAATTCATCAGTAACCAGTTACTGTCATCTAAGCCATTGGCTTTATTTGACCCTTATGAACACAGGATATCAACGACTTCGAACCTTTTCTTCTGTATAAATACATTGATGTGTACCTGCGATAAATAAGCAAATGAAAGAAGCCAGAAAATTTCAAAGACTTCTCAGATTAAAATGTTGAATTCTTTTTATATGGTTGTCTTTTGCTTACTTTTCCACAGTATATATGTATAAAAAATTGTTTGTTAGCAAGTATTAGCTTCTTTGGGCTTTTTATTTTCGCTAAATCAAAAAATTTTCCTTCCAGTTTCGGCTGGTGCAATTAAGCGACAATCCCTTAGTGCTTCCGAATTGGCAGGGAATAAGCAGAAAGAGGGTAAATGCAAAGGGCAAGCTGATGAGTAAGGTCCGAATAAGAAGTGCCATTTGAAGGAAAACGCTAGATGAAAATTAACCCGCCCTTTTGCGACTCGAACGGGGAGGACCCGTTCCCTGTGTCCTCAGAGAAGTCTTCAATCACTTCCCCTGTACTATAAACCTTCCCCTTTTCGATACGGATTAAGACATGCGATTTAGCTATAAGGACATCAAAGCCCAACAACATAAAATCATTAGCACTCGCTTAGAAATGGAAGGAAAAATTAGAAAACTCACGAGCTTTGAATTAAGTTGATGCACTCGATGAGTCCATGATGAAGATAACCGTCGAGTGGCAAGCGTCGAAAGGAGTGGTTGAAGCTCATTCATTATGAGATATTTGCGAAGTTGCATGTGCCATAATTAATTGCGATGCAGACTGCAGAAAAATGTCTTCCCACTCAATTTCCAGGCAAGCAGTAATGACGAGAGAGTTTTCTACAAGTTAAGGGAAAGGAAATTATTAGGGGACAAAAACAAAAGTTAGGTGATTGAAATTATATGTAAGAAGACCACAAAGATTCAGGATTAATATTAATTCACAATACGATTATTACCGCTTTTTTATACTTAATCCTACTTTACTCCAAAATACTTTGTCCCAATCTTAAAAGAAGGAATATGAAAAATGTGAGGCTAATAAACCTAAAAGGGATTCAATTAAAATCTTATTCGATAATAATAATATTAATAAATAAAAATAAAATAAAATAAAAATGGAACACAAATGATTTTTTGTGCAATTTTTGCTTTTATTTATGGGAAAATTAGAGTAAAGAGCATATAAATGTTTTTTTTAGTGTTTTAAATTGATCTTTATTTTGTCGTGATTGGCATTTTAAACTATCTTTTATATCAAGTTTACGACCAAATCTTTGTTTTCTTTCTACTTTCATTGCATTTAAATATTTTTTAAACATTTAAGGTTAATTTGTGTGCAACATATAATCAGTATAGTTTATTACAAAGTTTCTAAAATCGTTCTCATGAACTTCTATAAGGCATCTATGCATTCTATATGAGGTGGCATAGATTATTGAGATTCTTCAAAGCACTATCTTTCAGAATTTTGAGTGGTTTTAAGAAAATGAAGCCCAGAAATTCATTTTGATTTAAAACATCGAAATAAATTGAACAATTATTATAAATTCAATATCTATTTTTATTTATCTTCAATTAATATCTTTTTTAAAATAAAAAAATCTCCTCTTGAAAAAATATATTATCTAAGTGAAAAGAATTAAGAAGTATTGATCAAGATTAAAATTTTATTTCGAATAATTGCTCTAAGTGCGATATGTGATTATCTAATAAACTAGCAAAGACTGCTTCGATTTTATTCATAAATAAAAATTGCACTATACAGGACATCAATCGGGAAAATTCATAATCTATTATCTAATAAACTGGCAAAGACTGCTTCGATTTATTCATAAATAAAAATTTCACTATACAGGACATCAATCGGGAAAATTCATAATCTACACAGGGGTTTCGTTTCTTTTTGAAACAATGCAAACATGTATTTGGCAGAAATAGATATCTTCATTCCCTAGTTAAAAAGATCAAACTAGTTAAAAGATTAGATAGATTTTGCTGTGTTGTAAAAATTCTACTTCGTATTCTTTAATTAACAATTCATCATTATAGACATTATGGAATCTTAAAAACAATTGATTTTCAACTTCAGATGACAGATGCATGTAAACAAATTTAAATTAATCAGGTGCTGATTGAGTCAAAATATTAAAATAATGTATTGTCATTGAAAACGCCAAACTGTAGAAAATTTCACAATTCTAACACATCAGGAAGTAAATGAAAAATGGATTACAAAATTTAATCATTACAAACATGAGTAAGTCAAATTAAATAAAACAGTATGAAAAGACAAGACTCTTTTCAAGAGGTTATATTGTAAAACATTTTCCATTTTCCTTAATTAAGATTAATGAAGGAATTGTGCCAAAACTTTAGCATGAAAATATTCTTAATTAAATATAAAATTCAGATTATTATGCAAAAAGGTCATTATTCAATTTTTGTATTTAAATTTTCAATAGATTCATGGAAAATTGAAACCTTGATTATTACTCATTTTTCCTAATTAAAATTTTATTTTATTATATTTCATTAAAGCTGTTCTTTAAAGCGCCATGTGCCATGAAAAAAGTAAAGTTTACTGAAAAAGGAAGAAAAAAGATGATTCAAAATCTCAAATTATTGCCGTTTATAACATATAATTTTCTACAAAAACTTTCTTTTAAGACAGTATAATAGCTTTGATTTGCAGAAAGTTCTTG
Source organism: Argiope trifasciata (assembly GCA_026543055.1). NCBI lineage: Eukaryota > Metazoa > Arthropoda > Arachnida > Araneae > Araneidae > Argiope > Argiope trifasciata. The sequence continues at coordinate 3,159,149 of JAPMOQ010057673.1, forward strand.
ATCAAAAATTGTTTCCCAGTTTCACGAAGCCGAATAATCTGTTATGGACTTCATTGAGAAAAAAAATGGTAAGATTTTTCGCCTGTAAAAGTTGAACAGATTTAGACTGAATAATTTTGGTATATCATTTATGTAACTCTCACAAATATTTAAAAAACCAAAGAATTTTTTTAAATTAAATTTAAAATTTATGTTTTTCTTTCTTCAAAAATTCTAATAAATTCAATTTTTACTCCTTTCAGTTTCTTAAAAAACTGTCTTGGAGCTTAAATTTGGTAATATCATAAAAGACTGCAATTCTGCATTAATTTAACAATAAATAATTTCATATTCAGACACTTTTAACGTGAACTTGATGTAAAAGTTGACTTTCTAGTTGAAAAAGTAGCGTTAAGAGGGAAAAATAATTTTCACTATTAATAACAGGACTGCTGAGTTGTCATAGCAATATGATTAAATTATCGACAGTAATTTCATAAATCATCTTGAAAAAGTTTATGTGAAACAAATGATATTAGAAAAATATATTTTGTTCTCTGCCTGATTTCGTTTCGAAGTAAGTATTTATTATTATTTTTAAGAATATCTACACTAATATTGATTAGTAGAAAAATTTTCCCGATTACATTGATACTATTAATTCAGAACAATAAATTTCTTAATCACTGTATATATTTTTCATTTACATCTAGTATTTTATTTCTCTTATCACTTGAAAACTTAGTAATAATATACAGACAATTATTCAATTATTTTTTAATTATTATTTGCACTTTATTGTATTGAAGTAATCACTTAGAATTAACTACTTAACTTAAAGCACCATTCATTGCAATATAAACTTCAATAAGGGAACTGGTCTTTCAATGAAAAAGAACTTTTGCATTTTTTCTAATTAGTTGCAAATACAAAATTTAAAAAAAAAAATGCAATCATTCCCATTTTGAGGGTAATAAGCAATAAAATATTAACAATACTATTAAAAAATTGCTGTTTCATATCATTTCAATAACACTTTGATTCTTCACTTCATGAAATTGAAAATAAAATATCATTAGGATATTAAAATGCTACAAAACATTCATTAGAAACATTCATTTCTCAAAGGTTCAATTCAAGAACAATATTGAAAATAAAGCTAACTATTTATTAAATAAAAAAACCGAAAAGTGTGTTTTCGGTGTTGGATATGTTAAGCAGAATGAAATATCTTAGGAATGTATTTTTCAATTTGTAAATATGTTAGTAACTTATGGAGTGTATAAAAGTGTACAGTATATCTCAGGCAAATGGGCAGTCCTTTCATCAAACTTTGGCAGTAGATGTACATACTCATTCTCCATCAATCATCATCAATTCATGTATCTGTGTTCATTTGTAAAAATAAAATCTTATGTTGAATTTAGATTTCATTCGCTTGTCTAGCTATTAGTCATTCTACTGGAATTTATCACTTCTTTATAAAATTAATGTATGGTTTTGGACATCATGTTTGTTTTATTGACTAAGTATCACTGCATTAAACAAGGAATTTGCTTTATAGAGAAGTCAAATGACGGGGAAAAAAACATGAATGTCAAAAACCGTGAGATGCTTTTATAATAAGGCATTCATGAAAACAATAATGATGACAACTGTGATAAATTTGTTCCTAAATGGCCAATAGCTACATTAAACTAAATCCATAATAAATAAGGTTATTGCAATATAAATTTCAATAAAGAAAATAAAGCCTTTGATGTGTAGTTTTCGGAAATAAATAATTTATAGTCTTCGGAAATAAATAATTTTAATAAGAGACATCGCAATTCAATTATGTTTCATAGAAAGGAATAGCACCAACATATTAATGAAAACAATATACATACAGGATGTTTACATTAGATACTTAAAACAATTTGTTGCATTCAAGGTCTAGGAAATGAAATAAAGAAAACTCTATATAAATAATAAATGAAGAAAAAAAATCAATGGTTCTTAATATTTGTGTTGTATCAATACAGTAAAAAGCAGTTCCATAAGAACATGTTTCGGCAAAAATCAATACTATCAAATGTTCTCTTAAATGAACTACAAAGTTAGATAAAACTCACATTCGCAGCTATAAGTTTAGACTGTTAATAAGTTGTGGAACTAAACACAGATTTTATCGAAATTTTTAAAGAATAGGCTTAAGGAAATTTTTTGACATTAAATATTTTATCATACTACAGATTAATATTTAACATCTTTTAAATTTTAGTACACGAATTTTAATGAAAAAACATGATTTTGGCTTTCACACAACAACAGAAGTTCCCAGTATTTTGTCGTGTATATTCGTATATTAATCACATACCGCATCCGAGTTCAAATGGAATAAGTTTTCACCCATTAAATCACAGTTCGTGAAAAAAAAATTCAAAGAATACAAAGATTGAAATTTTGATTTCATCTATGTAGCGTTATTCGAAAATATATAATACGAGCCTTGTTACGTTTTTAGAACTAAACTTTTTAAACGGCCCATAATCTCATAGCATAGAAGAGGCATGAGGTGGATTAAAATAAAACAGCTGATATTATGTTTTGGAAGGGAAAGAAAACGACCAAAGAAATATTTACGCTTTCAAAAAAATTTCTTTTAAATATAATAAATAAGAGTTTAAAAAATTTTAACTTAACGATTTTGTAAATATTAGATTAATGTAAATTCTCTTAAATGATAATCATGATTAGTCATTATTAATTTCGAGGAGTTTTAGGTATCATTAGACAATTTCCTTCCTTACTTACTAATATTTTCACAATACTATTTCGTTAGCAGTGAATATTCGGAGTAATGGATGTCAGTTTTTTACATGGGAGTCATTGTATTTGCTCTTAACTTTTTTACGGATAAATTGAAATTTGCTAAAGATGCAAGAAAAGATATAAAATTCATCACAGATTATTAAACATCTTACGCCACGTATATAAAGTATACTCAAAATTGTATTTAAATATCTGGAAAAAATTTATTTAACTATTAATTTATAGCAAACGATTTAACTGAAAACCTTACTTTGTTCGAAAGATAAGGGGAGATTGAAAAAAAACTTCTGAAAGCAATCTAAGCCATTTACTTACATTTTTTTTTTGTTTGACTTGTTTCGTTTTAGATAAATCTTAGTATACAAAAAATATTAAGAGCAGTGTAATATTTTCTAGAATAGTTATTTTCAAATGAAGTGAGCAGCGTGTAAGTTAAATGGTTATTAAGAAAAGAATACAATTTTTTTTATTACGTTGTACGATGATCTTTCAAACACATTCTGTGATTATATTATTAATATTTTAAGATTCTATTTTTTGTTTTATATAATTATAAAAAATAAGATCTTTACAAGATTATTACTACTTGAAGTACAGAAAATTCAATTTCAAGCAATACATTTATGTAAAAACGGAAATTGCTTAGAGAATTAGATTCAGCGTCATCTTGATTCACCACTTCCACAAATTTTCTAGCTTATTTATAACCTAAACAGAAAATTATACGATTGCTGCCGATTGAAACTGCGAATGATGACGCAGATGGATACTTGATTTGAAAGACACGTTTATATATTCTAGCTCTTCAGACACAGTGTTATTGATCATTATTCTTCTCCAAGTACAAACAACGGGAAACGGAGGGGCAAGGGAAAGGTAAAAATGTATCCTTAGAACAAGATTGAACCGAAGATATTCAACTGAAAGAGAACGAAGATATTAAAAATGATTAAAAAAACTCTCTGAATAGAACCTGCCTCAGATTAATATTTTTCAAGAAGTTTCTTTACTCCGCACAGAGAGAGCAGTAAACACTTGTCACTTGCAGGTGCCCCGAAATAGGAAACGGCGCCGAATTTGAATTGATTTAAAATATCAAAGGTTACTAAACATGTTTCAGTATGCATCAAAAGTTTCAGTTATCTTGATCTCAGAGGCCTTTTACCAGTTTAACTGCTTAATTTATTCCCTTATTTCCCCCTTTTTAGAGTCAAGCAATGACGCACATACACATCGAAAGCAATACGGTAAAAGTGAAGAATAGTGTGCCCCTTGCTGCGCCAAGGATGCCAAGTCGCCAATAAAGATGGCGGACAAAATAAACAACACTTCTATGAAACAGTTATGGTTACCACTTTATGCATTAAAATTATGATCTTAATTGATAAGTATTAGAATATTGATTTTAATTTGAGATTTATTTAATCTGTAACTGAGATTTTTATTTAAATTTTTTTAAACCTTTGAAATCACTATCGCTGCTTATTAATTTTGTTGAAGTTTTTCAAACCGGCTGCACCGGTCTGTTGTGAAAAGAGCAAAATTTAGAGCATGCGATGCCTTGTCGGCATCTGAAAAAGGTACAGGACAGAATTTTTTAACTAAAAAAAACATCCTACGGCTTCACTAATGGCGGGAATCTAGTAGCTTCGCTTGCACATTGAACATAAAGACTGTGTGGATAACAGGAACAGTACATACAAGCAAATATCCTTTCCTAACTTCATCAATTTATATATATATTATTCCACTCACCCTTCATCCTTTCTTCAGATTCAAAATACCTTTACCCGATATCCATTCTTGCACAATTACCTACATAAATTATTAATGGAACGAACGTTACAGCAGCAAAAGAATTACGAGAACTGCAAAGAATTCCATTGCAGCTGTCTTTTAATGTGAGAACGCAGACGATTTCGTAAATTACGATTTCAGACGATTTTTCAAAACGCATACTAACAATTGAAAATAAATATTTCCAATTCGTATTCACATTAAAAATAGAATTGTATTTCTAATTAATTGTAAAAACCTTTCAATTATAAGGAACTAAACTAAAATCCTTAATTGACATTTATTATTATTTTTTTCAATTTAACATTTTTCTAAAGTCGTTGCTTAACAACTCAACTATTGTAAAAAGTAGTCAACAAAACAGAATTAGGGTTACTAGAAGAACGTTCCGTTGTGTTGCCATATTGGTGAGAAACTCTGGGGGCACACCATGTTTCACTTGAGCCTTTTTCCTTTTATTAGTTATACTCTAAGAGGTGAAAGTGATGAACAAAAGGTTACCAATCAGCCCAAAGCATTCGCATACGAAAAATACTTACCAGAAAACTTTGAGGCGAATATAGACATTTGCTAGTTCAGTCGATAAGTCATCGATTTCAAGTGACAAAGTCACAAACCTGAAGTGCGCAATGAAATTTTAAAGGATTGTTCAGTTAAAAAAATATTACAATGTTTTACATACCAAGATTTATAACTATGGTTTTTAAAAAATAATTTATTATTAAATTAGTAATAATCGCTGGTGGAATATAATTTTAATGTTTAGTTTTATATTGAATAAATAATTTACAATAACACATCAAGAGAAAATTATAACCACCATGCAGTTTCAAATCAAACTTCACTAACCAGTTGAATTGAAACAAAAACATACCAAATGGAATAACGATCATAATTCTTATTACCTGACAGAAGCATTATGTAAAATCTTACAAAACTTTGAAATGATACTAATATACGGTCAGAAAAGGTTTTAAAAACCTCTTCCGCTGCGTATAAAAAAAAGTAAAAAGCATTTTCAAATATTAAGTATAAAATTAAGCATCATTTACCACATGTTTATGTGGTAATATGTTTTAAAAATATGTTTGCATTAATGTAATATTGTTATAAAACAAAATATGGAAATTTGATGTGTATTCCATTCAATGTTAAGAAATTATAATCCTTACAGTAATGATAGTTACTTTTTAGGTTAATGCAACTCATTAAAAATTAGATTACATAAAATAACCAATGAAATAATAAAGTATAACAATTATCTTTCTTATATTAATATTTTCAAATAGTACAACGCTTGCACAAAACGGTTTACGATTTCGGATTCGTAACGATTATTAATCATTTATATCTTCCATAGATATTCTTAATTGATTTGAATATAGGGTAAAAGTGTAGAATAGTGTGCCCCTTGCTGCGCCAAGGATGCCAAGTCGCCAACAAAGATGGTGGACAAAATAAACAAACTGTTCCGCGGAACAGTTACGGTTGCCATTTCCCGCCTTTTTATTTAAAATGTTTAACTAATTATAATTATTTGTTTAATACTGCCCGGTGCCTTCTACAGATGCCTTCAGCATCTGTAGAAGGCACCGGGCAGTATATTTACACTTTAAGAAAACATCCTAGGGCTTCGCTTTCATACGGAGCGGGAATGCAGTAGCTTCGCTAGCACATTGAACAGATAGACGGTGTGGATTAAGGAATAGTGCATAATAATATTACAAGAAAGAATAAATGATGTTATAGGAACGAATATTATACAGAATTTTTAATATTTAATGTACTTACTTGCTTTATTTAATCTTTTCATAAACACTTAACACTTCATAACACTCAAAGCATTCTTTCCAAGCCTCATCAACTCATTAAAAAAATATATTCCAATCACCCTTCATCCATTCAGCAGGTTCGAAATAGTGCCTAGCTTCCCAACTTCCAAACATTCATCCACTCCAGACATAATAATATTTCGAGGGAACCAAACGTTGGAGCCCCAAAAGAATTACGAGAACTGCGAATAATTCCATGGCAGACTTCTTTTAATACGAAAACGCAGACGATTTGCGAATTCGCATAGTGATAATTAAAAGTGTGAAAACGAAAAATTTTTTTTTGTAAATATTAACACACAAAAAATGAAAAAAAATGTTATTTTAATTAATATTAATTTTATTCTAAACTTTCTTTGTATAATAAATTTAAAATTAAAATAATAAGCAAATTTTAAATCATCTGAAATCGATATTTTAAATATTAAATTTATTATAAAACAGTTGTAGTACCTGAACAACTCAACTATTGTAAAAACTAGTAAACAAAACAGAATTAGGGTTACTGTAAGAAAGTTCCGTTGGGTTGCCATATTGGCGATAAACTCGGGGGCACACCGTGCTACACTTTAACCGAATATAGATGAATAATACCGACATTTAATTGTATAAAAACTATTTCATTAACTTCCGAAGCCGTGCTATTTTCTGAGTTTTTTATTATGAATAATAAGTTTAAGAATTTTTTTTTTTTACAGATATGTTAAAATTCTAAATTTATCTTCCATACGTGAACATTTACTAAGCTATATCTGAAATATTTTCTTTTGCATTAATGTATAACAACCGATTATTTTCTATGCATTTTATTTTAAGATATCATTTTACTTGCTTCCAAAGATTAGTGCATTTAATTCTGAAAGAATTAATCTTTTAAAAATCAATTTTTTATTTTTAAAAATTAAACTCGTAAAACTAAATGAAAAGTGCCAAATATAATAATACTCCCCAACAAACTCGATATTCAAATTCATGGTTTCTTTGTTAGTTTTGAAAAAATTTCACTCGAGTATGGTGATACCTACGATGCTTCAGATTTATAAAATTTTAAGTAGGTTTATTTCAACAGCGCGTTGTCATCAATGACTACACAATATAAAAGGCCTATTTAAAAGAAGCTTTAAATAGAAATAATAATAATAGAACCATAATTTTTTTTAATAAAAAGTGCACTCGAATACAAATTTAACTTTGTGTAAAAGAATTTCGAATAATAAAGAAAAAAGATTTTCAATATTCTTCAAACCAAATAAACTTTTTTATATGCTATAAAAATACTGAATATATGTTGTAATTCTAATAAGGAATTGTAATATACAATTTCTGGCTGTTTACTCTAAACCAACACGCACTTTGAACTTAGACCAAAAGGCTGAGATGCGATAAAAAAAAACACATACATTTGGAGAAACTTTAAAACAAAAATAATCTATCTTATTTTTCTCATGATCTTATTTCAGATCATAGTTTGATTATTAATTTAACAAAAGATTGAAAAATAGCTAAGCAAAAGCCGCCTTTAAGAAATATAGAACTTTCTTTTATTATGCCAATATCTACTTACCGTCAAATAATTACAAATGGTAAAAAAATTGAATGAATAAATGTTAACTTATGAAAGTAACTTTTAATTCGGTCCAAAATTTTATAGCAAAGATTAAATAGATCTTGTGAATTCTTCGCATATAATCAATTTTTCGTAAGCCGAAAGCTTTTCAGTAGAATTTTTCGAATATGAAGATTAGAAGGTGTCGGATTCTCAATATAATTGATGTTCAGTAATAGTGGTATTGACTAATTAACGGTTCCATAATCTTTGAAGTGTTCCACTTTTTTGAAGTTTATGTTTTCGAATTTCTGTCTCGAACTATGCACCGCGATTGATAAAAATATTTGTTTGTTAAAAATACCCACAGGAGCAAATAGCCACAAGTTTTTCGATTTAGTTCTTAAGGATTTTAAATTGAAAATAGGTAAATATTACTTACAAATATTAATCGAAATGAAATTTCATCTATTTAAAATAATTTCTTATGATTCACATTTAAAAAACATACATAAAATATTTTTAATAAAAAGGTTTAAAGAACTATTTCCAAGAAATAGGTTAAATAATATTAAGAATATTCTTTTATTTACGAATTCTTTTATTACGACATGAAGCTTTAAAAGTTCGCATTTCGCTATGCCATATCATCAAAACAAAGCACTTTTGTTTTATAGTTATAAATGAAGCATACTTACCCGAATTAATTTCCGACATCCGCTGATTCGGGCATCCGCTGCATCCAGACACTTGGTTATTATTCTGTTCAAAATGCTCACTTGAAATTCCTCTCAGGGACGCAATTCAAATGATATCAGCATGCAATTTAGACAAATCAGTGGAAGTTGCTGACTTTTGGATTTCCACGTTTTCCTGAATCTTTTTGTGAAAAATGCGTTCAGACATGATGCGTACAACAAAGGTAGAAATTTTATGAATGCGTTGATAGAATGAATATTAAATAATAGAACGATTAAAGAAATCTTTCCATTGCAAATAATGCAGCGGGTGATTTGGTTCTTTGATAGATTCGGAGTAAAGCATTGAATGGGTTTTGAAGAATAGGAAATGACTCATGATTAAAAGTAAAACCCAGATAACCATTTTCTAACTTAAGTTCATAAAGACGAATAGGTTGAATTCAGGCAATCATATAGTTTAAATTATCCATGAAAACTATGTTTTCGATGTTAAAATGTTAAAAATTGGCGAAAAAAAAAAGTACTTTGTTTTCATTTAAACTTTGCAAAGAGAAAGTGTTCTTTTTCTGTAAGAAGAAACTCAGTTTTCAGCTTGAGGAAACTGAAATGTATATAGTTAGGAACTAATTTTTTTATTCTTTTCATTTATTTATTATTTTTTATCATCACTCAAATGGAATTATGTTTTAGCATACTACCAAACGATAAATATGCATCAATCGTTCAGAGTATTGTTCCAAAGTAATAAAAATACGTTTCATTTTCCAAAGAATCAAATTATGCACAAAATTAAGAAGCAAAGAAATTAACACTTCTGCATTCCTTCAAGAAACATCTGATTGCAGCAGAATAAGAAGTATACTGAAAAGTCAATATTTATATAATTCGACAATTTATTCGTTTATAAAAACAACAAAATTCTTACAGCTTTACTTCACACTTTCAGTTTTTCTCAAAATGGCGTAATTGCAAGTAACACCAATACCTCAGACAAACATTCGCATGTTAGGTTTATTGATTCATAAAATATTGAATCTTCAATAAGTCATACTAGAGCTATTAGCAAATTAATATACGTTTAAAATAGAAGAGTATAGGCCCAGAACTGTGAATAAATAAGACCCCTGAGACAGTCTTCTCGACTGTAGGAAGATATCATACTTGAAGAAAAATTTAAACAAAAACAAATTCATATTTGGCAAATTTACCTTATATTCCAAAGAAATCATTTCTCCGGAATATCAAGGAATTTTATTTTAAAATTTTCTCATTTATGTATAAAAATATTTTATCAAACTTTTCAAAACTATTGATCTCATAAAAGTCATGGAATGACGTGTTTTACTAACTTTCTGAAAGATCGGTTTTAAGATCTCAGGAGTCATCTACGGACGTCACAATATTATGTCTCTTATCCATTCAGCGAAAATGTTATTTGTTCATCTAACATCCTTTCCTGAAAGTAAATGTTGAATCGCAATATGTTCTTAATTCTATTTATAAATATACTAGCAGGTACTCGGCGTATTGCTGCCGTCGAAAAAATAATATTAAGTGCTATCAATGAATAATTTGGCAATGTTTTATCGAAATAGGATGAATGGTTCTACAGTATATAAAATACGAACAAACAAATATTCTTTTTAATATATTAGATTTGTGTATTCTTTTAGAATTGTAAAGTTTATTGTTCTTTCAGAATGTAAACGAAAGAAACTATTTATTGTATCCCTTGATTCGTTTAATATTCATTCAGAATTCTGAACTTTAATTTTAGAAAATGTGATTAAAATATTTTCTTTTAAACCCGATTAAAGATAGAAAGTATATTTATGCCATAAAATTGTTAATGCAGTTGAAAAGATAATTTTTTGAAAATTAAGACAGTGCAAAACTATTTGTACTATAATACTTTTGGAAGTTACTGCGAAAAACGCTAAAATGTAACTAAAATTTAAAAACCCCAGGTTTGGTCTTACAAAACTTTCTTACATAATCTGTGATAAAATTGTTACCTCTGAGAATGATTTGCAAGACATTTTTGTACAATAATTGCGCAATATTCACTTTTAACTTGGATTTAGCATTCCTACTGAATCGATTGTATCTCCTCGGCGAGTTATTTGGAGATTAATCCTTGGTAAATAGATGCAGTCGAGATCCGAATTTATTTAAGATTTTTTAGATAATTGTACTATGCCTATAACTATCCTGTAGATGTAAGCAATAAGCTGACCAAGTTTCTTCGCAATCGGATGAACGGTTGATCAGGTTCGGACGGTTGAAGAGACATACAAACAAACATTTCTTTTTATTTATATAGATTGTTAAGTATGCTAAATGAATTAATGAAGCTTAAGATGTAAATTAAAGAATATTATTTACAAATACTGCCCCATTTAATGCAGTTAAAATGCTTCGTTAATTTAAAAAGAAAATTATATTTTTCGAAACTGCATCAGTTACTGGGAGCAAACTTTCTACTTTTTAATTAACCTCACATAAGATTTCTTACTTAAATGTAGCGTACGCATCGTGCCCCCGAAATACTCGGTTGATCAGGTTCAAATTCTGTTTTTCTGTCTTCTCTGTCACCTACCTCCTGTTCTCTTTTTCTTTATTTCCTCCTTTCTATTTTCTTTCTTCTCTGTCGCATTCTTTCCGTTCCCTTTCTTCTCCACTTTCTTTTTTTCTTTTTAGTTTCTCCTTTATTTTTCTTTTCTATCTTCTCCTTTTTATTTTTTTATGTCTATCATCTCCCATCTATTTCTTCCTTCCTTTTCTATCTTTTTATTTATTTATTTTCTATCTTCTCCTTTCTATTTCTTCTTTTCTAACTTTGCCTATTGATTAATCTATTTATCTTTGCCCTTTTATTTCTTTCCTTTTGTCTTCTCTTTTCTATTTCCTTCTTTACTGTCTTCTCTTTTCTATTTCCTTCTTTACTGTCTTCTCTATTCTATTTCCTTCTTTACTGCCTTCTCTTTTCTATTTCCTTCTTTACTACCTTCCCTATTCTATTTCCTTCTTTACTGTCTTCTCTATTCTATTTTCTTTACTGTCTTCTCTATTCTATTTTCTTCTTTACTGTCTTCTCTATTCTATTTTCTTCTTTATTGTCTTCTCTATTCTATGTTCTTCTTTACTGTCTCCTCTTTTCTATTTCTTTTTGTCTTCTCCTTTCTATTTCTTTTCTGTCTTCTCCTTTCTATT